>JASKUP010000297.1:0-10417 GCA_030448955.1 Trichopoda pennipes
AAAAATTTTTTTCTTTTCTTATATTAATTTCTTATTCTCATATAATTTAAGTCTATTCTTATGAACTATTTGTTCCTTATTTGTTTTCTTATCAATTATTGTTATATTGTTTCTTAAGTCTATTTTCTTAATTTTATATGGACCTTTATATTGGACTTCTAGTTTGTGTCCGGTCTCGTTTCTAAGTAAAACTAAGTCTCCTACGTTAAGATTAATGTCTAAAATATTTTTGTCATAAATCAGTTTTTGTTGTACTTTGCCCTGGTCTAGTAACTGTTTTGCTCTTTTCAATGCTATTTCTAATCTAAACTTAACCTCCTTTGCGTAATCATCTACATTATAAAGTGGCGTGATTTCATTTATGTTCCTGAATTGTTCAAAAGCATTGGGTTGTCTACCATAAATCAATTCGTAAGGGCAGTAATTGTGTGCCGTTGATGGTGTTGTATTAAAACAGTAGGTGAAATATTTCAGCCACTCATCCCAGTCACTTTTGTCAACCGATATATACGATCGAACGTATTCATTGAAGGTTCGATGACTTCTTTCGATTGTGCCCAGTGTCTGGTGATGATGTGCTGTGGACGTTAGTTTCTTGATCCCGAGCAGGGTGCAAAGTTCCGTCATTATAGAATTCTTATACTCAGTACCCATGTCCGAGATGAACGTCTTCATCGGGCCATAGACAAGAATAAAGTTTTCAAATATTGCTCTTGCAACAGTTGTTGCAGATTTGTCCCGTATTGGTATTGTTACCAAATATTTTGTTAAGTCACATATTATAGTGACAGCATATTCGTTCCCATTTATCGATACTGGGAATGGTCCCATTGTGTCTACGTACACCGTATCAAAGGCCTTATTTGGTGTTTCCGTAAGGACCATAGGACATTTCAAATTTTTATTAATCTTGGATTTCTGGCAATGTTGACATGATCTGACATATTTCGCTATGTCTTTTGACATATTCTTCCAATAGTAATATCTTTTTATCTTTTCTGCAGTTCTATATATACCGCAATGTCCTCCCTCTATTGGGTCATTATGGTATTTCAGCAAAATTTCAAGAATTGCCCTAACATTCTTGTTATCCATTATGGCCACCTCATTAAGTAGCGCTACTCTTAATTTATTCAAATATTTATTGCCCATAATTTTAAATCTATTCATTGAGACTAATTCGAAAATCTTCTCATTAGGTGCCATTTGTTATTTATCTATCTTCATTTTACCGGCCACTTCTTCAAGCCTAGGGAAAATTGTCCTAAGTCAAATTTCCCTTTAGTAAAGCAATCGTTAATATCTATACATGTCAGCACCACTTTTCCCTTCTTGATGTAGCAGTTTGTGGGTGTAAGTTTTAATTTATAAAGTTTCCTTACCTCCGCGTTAACTAGTGGTACATATATTTTGGGCTTATTTTCATCTATTACCTTCTGCTGAATCTTCCTTTCATTACTATTGTTTCTGTTCCTATCTGTCATTGATCTAGTTGTCACCCTAAGTAATGTGTTCATTTTCTCATTCATGTCCTTAAAATCTTTAATATTCATTCTGGTTATTGTGTTATCTCCTAGTGCAGTCATTTCGATGCGTGATAATGCATCGGCAACATGGTTATCCTTTCCCCTAAGATATTCAACTGTAAAATTATACTCTTCAAGATCAAGTCTCATCCTAGTCAACTTGGAGCTTGGATTTTTCATGGAAAACAGATATGATAATGGCCTGTGGTCCGTGCGGACCAGAAAATGTTTACCATATATGTATGGCCTGAAATAGTTTATTGCCCAATGTATGGCAGTTAACTCCTGTTCAATAGTTGACTTGTTGCTTTCACCTTTTGTAAACGCCTTTGACGCGTAGGCGATGGGTAATTACTTCCCATTATGTTCCTGTGTGAGTACTGCGCCACAGGCATGTTTGCTTGCATCCGTTGTTATGCAAAATTCCCTATCGAAATCAGGATATTGTAGCAAAGTTGGGCTCATTAGTGCTTTCTTGAGATATTGGAATGCTACTTCGCAATCCTTTGTCCATTCGAATTGAACATTCTTCCTAGAGAGACGTGTAATATGTCTCGAATATTCGGAAAAGTTTTTTATGAATCTCCGATAGTAATTACAAAAAGCTATAAATCTCTTTGCACTATCTGCGTTCGTTGGTCTTGGGTAATCCCTTATAATGGAATATTTACCATCATCTGGCAAAATGCCCCCAGAGGTACACTTATGACCAAGAAATGTCACTTCTCTCATAAAAAATGAACATTTCTCTGGGTGTAACTTCAGGTTGTACCTTCGGCACAAATCAAAAACATCTTTCAAATTCGAAAGCATGTGTTTTTCTGAGCATCCTAACACAACCAAGTCGTCCATATAAAGGAAGGCCTGGTTAGGCTTTAGACCACTGAAGGCTAGTGTCATCATCCTTTGAAATGAGTTAGGTGCTATTTTCAGACCGTAGGGTAGTCTGGTGAATCTGTATGAGCCGTTATTGGTTGAAAATGACGTTAAGTCTCTTGAACTTTCTTCTAATCCTATCTGGTGAAATCCCGACATTAAGTCCAAACAAGAAAAATATTTTGCTCTTCCCAGCTGGTCCAGAATATCGTCTATTCTGGGCAGTGGGAATTTATCTGCCACCAACTTTTTATTTAGTTGTCTGTAATCCACGACAAGTCTCCATCTCTTCTTGTCCGAATTAGGTATTGATTTTTTCGGCACCAGCAATATCGGACTATTATATTCCGACTGTGATGGTTCCACTATCCTGCTGTCTACTAACTTTTTGACTTGAGAGTTTATCTCCTCTTTATGAAAATGTGGTATACGGTAGTTTTTTATGTACACCGGTTGTAAATCCTTTACTCTTAACTTTTGATCGCAAAAATTGTTAGCTGTAATTGTCTCTGTGTCTAATCCGAAAATGTCACTATATGAGCTACAAAGTTTTGTAAGTATATCATTAAACTGTATCGGGAAATTCTTTCTCAAAATTGTGAGTACCTCCGATTTTCTACTTAATTCAGTTCTGCTGTCTTTTGGCCTAATTAGCTCATAGTCCGAAATTTTCTCGGTTTTTATTTGGTTAGATCTTATTCTAATGATGTTGTTAGTTGTATTCAGAAATTTTACAAATGCTCTTCTTGTTGCTATCAGTGTGTTTGCCACGAATACGCCATGTGTGATTTCCTGATTTGGAATTAAGGTTTCCCTTTCCGAATTGAAACATTTGATCTGACGTATTACTTCCGCTCTGGGTGGTAGGGTAATTTCATCTGTTCTATTGGTTAATAGTATTAAAATAGGGTGGAAAAGGTTGTCAGGGCGAAGGATAAGGTAATCTATATCATTATTGAATTCCAAAATACAATTGTATTTCTTCATAAAATCCATGCCAATGATTTCATCGCAAGGGATTGGAAAATCATTGTTAACTACATGGAATGTCTGAGGAACCAAAAGGTTTTTGAACTTCAAGTCAAGTAAAATTGTACCTAATGACCGAATTTTACCTTCTCCTATTCCACTGAGTGTTGTGGTTTGGTTAGTATTTATCCTAATTTTGTCAATGTTCTGTGATTTTATTATTGATATGTCAGCTCCTGTATCTATTAGTAGTGTTGTTGTTAAATTTTCTATTTGTACTTCTATGTAATAACAAAAGTTAAGGTTAAGATTATATACCTTATTCTCTAGTGAATTGATCCCAGGGGAAGTTCTGGGTTTTCCGAATTATCATGTTGTGTTGGTATTAACGTTACTCCCACTATCCGTGGTTGTCCTGGGAGGTAAATTTCGTCCTCCACGTGGAAGATTATTTCTTCCTCGAAATTGTGTGTAATTTCCCCTATAATTTCCAAAAGCTTGTCTTCGCCTATAGAACAAAACCGTGTTATGTTGTCCGGTTGCTTCCGTGCAACTGTGGACAAATTTACTGATGGCATCATTCATGTTGTCGAATTGACCTGCTTCCATAATAAGTTTTACCTTATCGATGGTGCAGTTCTTGGTCAATGCTTTAACCGCGACTTGAGTGGAGTATTTCGTCGCCAGGTTAGCCGCTAAACCATCAGATATGTATGCAGTTTCCAGAGATTTTGTCAGGGTTTCTATTTCATTGCAGTATGCGTTAGCTGGTCTATTGTTTTGTTTAATATTCATTATCTTTGCCGTTAGTACCTCTACTGATTCGCCCTTTACTGACGCATTCAGTTTCTCAATTATTTCCGTTATTGTAAGTTCATTACTAATTAAGTTCCTACTGTTTCCCTTGAGTTTAGTTTTTATCAGGGATACTGCTCTAGTTTCATGTTCGCCTTTTATTGTCTCTATGATTCTAAGGGAATCTATAAAGGATCGTAAATTTTCCGCTTTACCGTCGAAATCAGGGATTAGCTTAGAAGCCGTATTTAGAAAGTCTACCAATGTTTGAGTCATATTTATGCTTTTTATTGTGTTATTGTCTTTAATTTTTAATAATTTGTATGTTATACCCGTATGTAAGTTTTCAGGTAATTCTAATCTAACTGATCTTTTGTTCGCTAATTTTGCTATTCTTGCTCTCAAGTCGTTAAATAGTGTATTTGCTGCAACTTGGTGGGATATTGTCAGGTTGTTATAATGGACGTTTAATAATATTCTTATTTTCTCAAAATTGTCAAATATGTTATGGAAATGATTCTCAACAGTTTCCGTTTTAATAGGTCTGTCAATATTAAGGCACTTAAAAGATTTTTCAAGGTTGTCTTTTAAAATTTTAGTTCTATTGCAAATATCCTTCCATTCCATCATATTTTGTCCAAATTATCTGCTCTACTAACATATTTCCTCTTTAGTGATTTTTTGTGTAGCAAATAAATCTTAAGAAGCAGTTCTAAGGATGCTATTACTACCAAAATCAATGTCAAAAGCCATAACGAGTTAATCTCAGATGTATGATCAATAATTTTCATGTTATTTACAACATTTGCCACTGGCTTCTCTATCTTTGACTGTTCTTTGCCCATTTTAATTATTGCTGTTTTTAGTTTCTGACCATCTTATTGATCTAATTATTTCTTCTTCTATTGTTGTAGCACTGTTTTGTATGTTCTCTATTGTTGGTTTGTTTTTCATTCCTACTAACTTCCAATAATTCCTCAACCAGTTTAGTCTATTCTCTATAGGTTCTTCCCTAGTAATTGTTCCGTTGAAATTAATTGGGTTCTTTGTCAATTTTCTGTTCTTATTCAGTTCCCTATAAAGGACCATTATATACATATATAAAAAAATTGTTATAAGTTTAAAAAAAAAATTTTCTTTTCTATTTATTTATTTTTATTAATTTCAACAAAAATTAAATTTTCTATTACTTCTATTCTTTGCCACATTTTTGTGGACTGTTCCCAATTCCGTTGATGAGACGCTAGAGATGTGCCTTCTCTCTCCTGAGTCTTACTAGATAACCTCCCCGTCTTTTATTTTTCTTTATTATGGGTATAGGGGGTGTTCTATCCCTTTTTGAATTTTGCCTCCTTCTATATTCTTCGATGGTAAGAGGTTGTGGGCCCGGTTTCATTTAAATAAATTATTTATATTTAATATATATATAAAAAAATTCTTTTTCCAATCGGCGGTTAACGCCTGCTGGCCTAAGAGTGCATTTATATTATGCACTTCTTTTAAAAATTAAAAAAAAAAAAAAAATCCCTTTTATCCTTCATATATCCTTTGCTTGCTGGAGTGGTTTGATGACGTCCTCCACTGTTTGGGGAATGGTGATGTTCGGCATCATTCGCTGTTATTGGGGTTTGTTTTTTTTTTTCTTCCTTCTATTCGCAACTGGGGATTTTTGGCTATCCTCCAGGACAAAATTCCTTCCTCTGACGAAAACTCGGCTGTTCGTCAGGAACCAGTATGCAATTTCCTTGGGTGCTCTTATAACAGGAGCACTCTCAAGGATGGCAGGATCGCCATGTAATTAAAACGCAACAAAAAGTTTTAATTTGGTGATTTAGGTATAACTTTATTTGGGTGTGAGCTCTTTAGATCAGAGCTCTTAACACCATAAGATTAAAATTATAATTGAATTGTTTGGAGCAAATCTTTCGCTATTTACACAAAATGTGAGAAGAAAGATTAGCCCCCTTATTCTATACTTATCTATGTGGATATATATGTTTGACAAAATAAATTGACTTATATAGTTATGTTGGTAAAATTATGAAACTATAGAATCATATAAACATACTTATATTTACAATTGTAAAACAAATCTAAGGAATTTCATTCATATGTTTACGTAAGCAGTTGTACAATCACACAACCGCATATATATCTAATGCCTGAACATTCATACATATTAACATATGTACCATAATATTTTCCCATTATGCATTGAGATGCGATCATATTCATACAATGTCTCTGCACGTTTACAAGCAGGCACAATACTTGAAACATTCCTAATAGGTGTCATTTGATTTGTTGTATTAACAAATCATGAAGTACTCAACTCCAGTTTAGTGGTCTGCCGGCTTGACACACGACACTAAAGCTGTGTAGTCCCTTGAAAGAATGTATTCATAACATTGCGTCGCCAACAAAGAATGCAAACATTCTACAATATTTCAGTATATTTTAGTGTATATTAGTATATTTTAGTGTATTTCAGTATATTTTAGTGTATTTTAGTATATTTTAGTGTATTTTAGTATGTTTATGTGTATTCTAGTATATTCTAGCGTGTTTTAGTATATTTTAGTATATTTTTGTGTTTTTTAGTATATTTTAGTGTGTTCCAGTATATTTTAGTTTGTTTTAGTATATTTTAGTGTATTTTAGTATATTTTAGTGTATTTTAGTATATCTCAGTGTATTTCAGTATATTTTAGTGTATTTTAGTGTATTTTAGTATATTTGAGTTTATTTTAGTATATTTGAATGTATTTTAGTATAGTTTAGTGTATTTTAGTATATTTTAGTGTATTTTAGTGTATTTTAGTATATTTTAGTGAATTTTAGTATATTCTAGTGTATTTTGATGTATTTTAGTATATCTCAGTGTATTTCTGTATATTTTAGTGTATTTTGGTATATTTTAGTATATTTTAGTGTATTTTAGTATATTTTAGTGTATTTCAGTATATTTTAGTGTATTTTACAATATTTTAGTGTATTTTAGTATATTTTAGTGTGTTCTAGTATATTTTAGCTTGTTTTAGTATATTTTAGTGCATTTTAGTATATTTTAGTGTATTTTAGTATATCTCAGTGTATTTCAGTATATTTTAGTATATTTTAGTGTATTTTAGTATATTTTAGTGTATTTTAGTATATCTCAGTGTATTTCAGTATATTTTAGTATATTTTAGTGTATTTTAGTGTATTTTAGTATATTTGAGTTTATTTTAGTATATTTTAATGTATTTTAGTATAGTTTAGTGTATTTTAGTATATTTTAGTGTATTTTAGTGTATTTTAGTATATTTTAGTGAATTTTAGTATATTCTAGTGTATTTTGGTATATTTTAGTGTATTTTAGTATATCTCAGTGTATTTCTGTATATTTTAGTGTATTTTGGTATATTTTAGTATATTTTAGTGTATTTTAGTATATTTTAGTGTATTTCAGTATATTTTAGTGTATTTTACAATATCTTAGTGTATTTTAGTATATTTTAGTATATTTTAGTGTGTTCTAGTATATTTTAGTTTACTTTAGTATATTTTAGTGTATTTTGGTATATTTTAGTGTGTTTTAGTATATTTAAGTGTATTCTAGTATATTCTAGTGTATTTTGGTATATTTTAGTATATTTTAGTTTATTTTAGTATATTTTAGGGTATTCTAGTATATTTTAGTGTATTTCAGTACATTTTAGTGTATTTTATTATATTTTAGTGTATTTCAGTATATTTTAGTGTATTTTACAATATTTTAGTGTATTTTAGTATATTTTAGTGTGTTCTAGTATATTTTAGTTTATTTTAGTATATTTTAGTGTGTTCTAGTATATTTTTGTTTATTTTAGTATATTTTAGTGTATTTTGGTATATTTTAGAGTTTTTTAGTATATTTAAGTGTATTCTAGTATATTCTAGTGTATTTTAGTATATTTTAGTGTGTTCTAGTATATTTTAGTATACTTTAGTATATTTTAGTGTATTTTGGTATAATTTAGTGTGTTTTAGTATATTTAAGTGTATTCTAGTATATTCTAGTGTATTTTGGTATATTTTAGTATATTTTAGGGCGGTCTAGTATATTTTATTTAATTTTAGTATATTTTAGTGTATTTTAGTATATTTTAGTGTATTTTAGTATATCTCAGTGTATTTCAGCATATTTTAGTGTATTTTTGTATATTTTAGTGTATTTTAGTGTATTTTAGTATATTTTAGTGTATTTTAGTAAATTTTAGTGTATTTTAGTATATTTTAGTGTATTTTACAATATTTTAGTGTATTTTACTATATTTTAGTGTGTTCTATTATATTTTAGTTTATTTTAGTATATTTTAGGGTATTTTAGTATATTTTAGTGTATTTCAGTACATTTTAGTGTATTTTATTATATTTTATTCTAGTATATTCTAGTGTGATTTAGTATATTTTATTATATTTTGGTGTGTTCTACTATATTTTAGTTCATTTTAGTATATTTTAGTGTATTTTGGTGTATTTTAGTGTGTTTTAGTATATTTAAGTGTATTTTACTAAATTTTAGTGTATTTTAGTATATTTTAGTGTATTTTAGTACATTTCATTGTATTTTAGTATATTTTAGTGTATATCAGTATATTTTAGTATTTTACAATATTTTAGTGTATTTTAGTATATTGTAGTGTGTTCTAGTATATTTTAGTGTATTTCAGTACATTTTAGTGTATTTTAGTATATTTTAGTATATTTTCGTGTATTTCACTATATTTTAGTGTATTTTTCAATATTTTAGTGTATTTTAGTATATTTTAGTGTGTTCTAGTATATTTTAGTTTACTTTAGTATTTTTAAGTCTATTTTAGTATATTTTAGTGTATTTTACTATATTTTAGTGTATTTTAATATAGTTGAGTGTGTTCTAGTATATTTGAGTTTATTTTAGTGTATTTTAGTATATTTTAGTGTATTTTAGTATAACTCGGTGTATTTCAGTATACTTTAGTGTATTTTAGTATATTTGACAGTATTTTAGTACATTTTAGTGTATTTTAGTATAGTTTAGTGTATTTTAGTATATTGTAGTGTATTTTAGTGTATTTTAGTATATTTTAGTGTATTTTGGTATATTTTAGTGTATTTTGGTATATTTTAGTGTGTTTTAGTATATTTAAGTGTATTCTAGTATATTCTAGTGTATTTTAGTATACTTTAGGTGTTGTAGTATATATTTAATTTTATTTTAGTATATCTTAGTGTATTTTAGTAAATTTTAGTCTATTTTAGTATATCTCAGTGTATTTCAGTATATTTTAGTGTATTTTGGTATATTTTAGTGTATTTTAGTGTATTTTAGTATAATTTAGTGTATTTTACTATATTTTAGTGTATTTTAGTATATTTTAGTGTATTTTAGTATATTGTAATTAAAACGCAACAAAAAGTTTTAATTTGGTGATTTAGGTATAACTTTATTTGGGTGTGAGCTCTTTAGATCAGAGCTCTTAACACCATAAGATTAAAATTATAATTGAATTGTTTGGAGCAAATCTTTCGCTATTTACACAAAATGTGAGAAGAAAGATTAGCCCCCTTATTCTATACTTATCTATGTGAATATATATGTTTGACAAAATAAATTGACTTACATAGTTATGTTGGTAAAATTATGAAACTATAGAATTATATAAACATACTTATATTTACAATTGTAAAACAAATCTTAGGAATTTCATTCATATGTTTACGTAAGCAGTTGTACAATCACACAACCGCATATATATCTAATGCCTGAACATTCATACATATTAACATATGTACCATAATATTTTCCCATCATGCATTGAGATGCGATCATATTCATACAATGTCTCTGCATGTTTACAAGCAGGCACAATACTTGAAACATTCCTAATAGGTGTCATTTGATTTGTTGTATTAACAAATCATGAAGTACTCAACTCCAGTTTAGTGGTCTTCCGGCTTGACACACGACACTAAAGCTGTGTAGTCCCTTGAAAGAATGTATTCATAACATTGCGTCGCCAACAAAGAATGCAAACATTCTACACCTCCGCATTTCAGAAGAATATTCATACAACATTTGTTTTATGGACATTCTTTTTTCTCTGATAACATGATTTTCAAATGTTTGTGTTATATTGACATAAAATTTGCTTTGGCAACTCCTCATATTTATTTTACTTATTATATGATTTAAGTTTATTCTTATAAGCTAATTATGGTTATATTATAATTAATTATGGTTAAAA
>JASKUP010000298.1:0-15434 GCA_030448955.1 Trichopoda pennipes
CAAACTGGAATTAGAAAATGGAATTAAACATTTTTTTTCTGTTTTGTTATTTTGTAAGCATTTTAACTATTTTTCAAATCGCCTTAATGAGAGATGTTATTTAGATAAATATGCGTATTTTTAGAAAGAAAAATTAAAAGTTATATGCAAAAAGACATCAAGTCAATTAGCCATCCAGTTCCAGATGATGACACTTTTAAGGCAGCATACCAATTTGTATTGTCCCCTCTTCATACTAGAATACGTTTTATGGAGCACATTCTTAAATTGGGTTATGATTTGGATTTTGGTCCGTTAGGCGAAACAGTGAGAAATGATAAGAAAAATGAAGAAAAAAGGAACCAAAAAAAAATCAAATTCAAGAAAAATAATTAGAACACGGCCTAATCATCGACCAGCCAAAGTAAGGGGAAGGGAAAACAAATGACGGAAGCACTGCAAGAGGATTTTTTTTTCAGATCCAGAAACTGCAGCCTCTATCACAGGAGTAGATTTGGAACTATTAAGAAGATTCAGTATTATTTTATCAGTTCTAGCATGCAGCAGAAAAATAAATGCAAAAAAAAAAAACAGCAACGAAAATTATCCGTGGAGGTATATGCCATCCACAGTTCATAAAATTCTGTACCATGGGGAACAAATAATTCAACACAATATGCTACCGAAAGGAGATCTATCTGAAGAAGCGCAAGAAAAGATAAATAAGGACTATTGATTCTTTCGTGAGCATAACACAAGAAATATTTCTAGATATTGTAACAATGAAGACTTGATTGTTTTTTTTAAATATGCAGATCAGATCCCTATATATCCAATATGCCGCAGAAATGGAAAAGTACTTGTATTGAACTAGATGTAGAAGCTAAACTGCTTCTAAAAGATGAAAATCAAGGCTATTTAGAAGAATTACTTACTAAAATTGTAAAATTAATAGTAATTTTTCCAAACACAAGAGTTATCTGAATGTATTTTATCCTTTTAAATTGTTTGTAATCTATTTACAATAAAAGTTTACATATACGAGTAGTATTTATGTTTATTTTGGACTTAATACCTCCTTATCTAAAGTAAATTTGAACCAATGAATATATTTTTTATGTTTACTACTTAATGAGCTAATTTTTAATTCAAATTGTTTGACCTTCGTACTAAATTTTCACGGTGGCCAAAGCTTGGCCCTATCTGACTAAATTTAATTTTAATTTTTATTAAATGTAAATCAAATATAAGAGTTTATGTAATACAAACTCTTTTAACAAGATTTAATACTTTACTTTCGTACCAAAAATCAGCTAAAACTTAGAATGTATTATTAAACCTCTCACAACTATTTTCCTAACCGGTCGATTTAAAATTTTTATACCTTAAACGAAAGCCTATGATCTCATCGCGTATCAAAATTACGTAATACATTTTTGACCGCCTTCTCGTAAAATGATCGACTGTGTTATATGAAAAACACTAAGTCCTTCTGAAAATCAACGTAAAAAAATATCCGAGCATTATCTACTAATTTAGTAAGACGAAGGAAAATAAGCACTACCAAATTTAAAAGTATTTCGGACTTCTAAGCGCTCCTGTGAGATATGTAAATACAACGTGCAAACTATTTTATGTATTATATAATTAGCCTTAAAAGTAACTTGGCTTTATTTTTATAAAAAAAAATTTCTTCATAGTGTTTGTTGGACACTACTGTCGAAGTGTGTTACAATAACATACTGAATAGTTGAGGGTTAAATGTGCTCTCGTTTCACCTTCTATTAAGCATGGTCACATCGACTGTGAACCAGTGAATTACGCGCAAAAGGTATTATAAAACAAAACCAATCTGGTTTTCGTTGGCTCTAATTGTGATGATGCTTGTGAAAATTTATCAAATTGGTGATATCTTTTACTTGTACGTATACAAAATGAAATTGAATAATTTGAGGCTATACAATAGCTAAATTGTTGAAGTTTTTGTAATGTGATGTTTATTGCTTTTTCAATTATTTGTTTTAACTAATCTACAATAATAGGGCAAAAACATTTTTCTTAGAATGCTTCAAGATCGTGTGTACTTTTTTGTTTTTGTTTTTTCTTTTTTTTTTCTTTTTTTGTTTTAATAATCCTGAACAATACGATGATCAATAAGCAAAGAAGCAAAAATGTGTTCCTTAAATAAGGCACGTAAATAAAATACATACAAATAACACAATCAATAGCAAGATTTTCAGACGACTTTTTATAATTTACAATTTCAATTTACTGCAGTCATCATATTGTTTTATTTCAAATTTTCGCTTTTTCTCCTTTTCATTTTGGATTTCGTTTCTGATTCTTTTTTAACGAAACAAAAAAGTTTAATTTTGAATGGTTCATTATGATTCATAAAGCCTCATTGATATTCAAGGTTTTCTTTAATACAATTCTTTTATTTGTTATTATTATTTTTGGTTTTTATTATTTGTCTTACTTTTGTGTTATTTCTTTTTTTTTTTTCTTAAAACAAACGTAAATTTATTTTTTGACAGTGACAATGTTTTTACTCGCAACATAAAGAATATGCTCTGTTTATACCACCATCGTCATCGTCATCATCATCCGCATCAACAAAGCAGAGTCATCACAAACAAACAGAGACAGAGACAGTAATGTTCGTAACTGCAGCAGTTACTGAAACACTAAAACCAACACAGCAGCGCTAATATATCAACATCGTTCAGAAGTCGCGCGTTCAAAGTAATACGCTCTTTACATTCTTGAAAGAATGGTTTTTTGGATTTAGATTGCTGTGTATGTGTATGGATAGGTAAATGTATTGTGTAGCAGCATATGTATAGAGACTTGATATTTGGCATTGTATGTAAAGGATTGTCTTAGGATAAAAACTATAATCATTTATATCCATTGTTTCTGCGTGTCTTTTTAATAGTTCCTCAGAACGCTTTGTAGCTTCTAAACACATGTTGTTCGTAAATATTTTTGCTGCATTCAGCTTACGCAATATACAATGCAGACTGACGGACGGACGTGCACAAGGACAGTCAGACAAGCTTGAATTGAAAGCGATGAGAGTATCAGAATTAAAAGAAAGACAATTTTTCGTTATGTTTTAATAAATTCTGTAGTTGCTTTTATTCAATTGAAGCGTCTACATACGAAACAACCGAAAGCTAAAAATGACCGTACGGTTCTTTTTCATGTATAAACACGATCAAATTACGCCTCACTTGGTAAAGCCAAAAAGAAAAAAAAGAGAAACATGGGGATATTTATTCTACCAATACATACACACATATTTAAATATGATTAGAACAAAACATCCTATACCAAGTTCGTCATTGTTCTTAAGACACAGAAAGCCTTCAATAGCCTCTTTAAGAATTTCTTAAATTTTATAACTATCAAAAAATACGAAGGTATTACTAAAATATAGAGTTAATTTTTAGAAAACCTAAAAAATGTCAAGAACATAAAGAGCTTCCTTGAGGTCAACCAAAATGACCTCAATCTCAATGCGATTGTGATCACTTTCACCACCATTGTCACGTACTCTCCACCTAAAGATATAAGATGCGACTGCCGCATTATTTGCCACAGTAACATCTATATCACTAGTACCATTTGGACCGTCAAAAGTGTATAACTCACTGGCCTCATTCAACACAGAAGCACCCTTTGTCAGTAGCCACTCGCTAAGCATAATTCCCCGCATGTAGCTCGAATACGCAGGCGCTAACCTGTGCATTTTGCTGAACCACATACGAGAACATGCATTCGCGTCCAAGCCCAGGACAATCGGAACGTTACCCGCAAGTAGTAACACCGTATCCATGTACCCAATATAACGGCCCAAAGTACTACTAGGCGGACAGTATATGCTCGCCAAAAATAAACGACCGAAAGGGCCCTCAACAGCCACACAAACCCCCCATCGAGCACGACTTACCACAGTACAGGCAATGTCAGGATCATCCACAACTACCGCAGAATTGCCCGGCAAATTCGTAAATACCCGCATTGCAGCCGGTAAGCCCCTAACGCGGCCATTCGAGAAATACGGCTCCTGCAAAAGGGCAAAAGAAGCCCGCCGCTGCCTAATGGTCCGCCCAAAAATACACGTCGCCCGATACGCCCGCTGCAGATTCTGCTGAAGAATGATGAGACTCTCCATACTAATGCCGAGAATTCGCCCTAGCCACCATAGCCGCGTATATCGGGCATGCCATCGTCAACATCCTGTGGTCGGCAGCCAGACCTTTGAATCGGCAATCGCGGCAACTAATATTACCGGTACAGCTCCCTGCTCGATGACCAGGCACACCGCATCTCGAGCACGTCTCCTCCACCATCCGGCATGCCTGGACCCTATGATCAAAGCCCAGACATCTATAGCAAGACTGCACCACGTCCTGCGGCCGTACCTGGAAACGGAACCATTTAATGTAGGCCCCCGTTTCGTGCAGTTTCGCCGCAATTCTGCCCGTGCACTCCAATACGACATTAATGCTGCCATTATCCTTAGCCCGCCATGGGGCGCTGACCAACCGCACAGCCTTGCTAAAAGCCTCTCTGGTCATCGTATCCTTCAGATTAAGCTCGTACAGCTCCGCCATAAACTCGTCCGGGGTTATTTCAGCATGTACTCGCTGAACCACCACTCTAGGACCCAGTTTGTCCTGAACGCTAACCTCCAGGCCAACTTCAGCAAACTTGGCGTTCGCTGCCACCTTCTCCCGTTCAGCAACCGACGGTGTACGTATCACCGCACCTCCCGACTTCATTGGACGCACGCCGTGAACACGTACGCCCAATGTGGGCCCCACCTCCTTTACCACCTTCTCCACAACCTCCTTGGACGTCTGCTTGCCCCTGCCTTTGACGACCACAGACCAGGTCTCCACCGGCTTTGGCAGCACAGGAAATGCCGCGCCTCCAGGCCCAACATCTGGTACTGCCACAACAGCCCTCGGCACACTAGCAGGAACAGCAGGCACAACACCAGTAGTCACCTCCAAACGTCCTCTCAAACGCTCATTATCCGCTAACGCACCAAACAACAGCGTTTCATACCTCGACGCAATGGCCGAGACCTTTAATGCGACGCCACGATCCGCTCCATCCGCAAGCACCACTGCCATCAAATCCGCAGTCACAGCCTTCATCGCAGCGATGACCGAATTTCCACCCCCATCTACAACACCAACCTTCTTGCCACGGCGCCTGCGAGCCTTCGCCTGTGCCGCCACGTCCACAGGGGACGCAAACGAAGCATAGGATGTCACCTCCACCTCATCACTAACAGACACGGCATCTTCACCAACATCAGTCGCAGCAGCAGAAACGCCAGTAGAACCAGCACGCCCCATCAATGGCGAACTTAACTTCGCCCTCTTGACGGCATCGACATCGCTGTCCGTATCTGCATGACGGACCTTCTGTCCCATCGACGGCAACAGCACCATGCCAGACGCATCCGACATCGCGCCCCCAGCATCACCCTTCGGCGCCTTACGCACAACAGGCTTAGGCGTCATACCGAAAAAATTTACAAAATACAAAAAACTTTTCACCTACCTTCGTATTTCCACAAAAGATAGTCGAAAAAATATTCAAGGAGCAGCCAAAAACAATTCCAGAAATCCAAAAAACTCAATAGTCAAATCGCACAAACAAAATGAATTCGCCGGCAGCACAATGCCGGGTATTAGCACAATTTATAAAAAATTTAAAAAATTAATAACGCGGAAAATATTGTTCCGAATCGCAAAAATGTTATATGCACAGATTCAGCAAAATTAGCACTACAAGTCAGTACCACTCCCGGAACTCTCCAAACAAAAATCAGTGTTTTATAACAAAAACAAAAATGGGGGTGAGTTTTACTCAAGAACCCCTTGCAGCCAAGAAAAAGAAAAGGAATTTTAAAAAGTCTACTACGCAAAAAGTTTTATTCACACCGGCACAAACTTTATACCACCGGATAGAGCGGAAAACACACTATTTTTCACAATCACTTTCCAAATTTTCCAAACAAAATTCACGGAACTATTCAAAAAGTTACAATACAATACGTGTCTATAAGCACAAATGTCAAAAAATTTTTAAAACATTAAATCTGCGAGAAATTTCATCCGCACCTTAACAATGTATATATCCACGGATTGCGCACACTCCGCACTATTTTTTGATACCACTCCCGTTATTATACAATTAAAAACGGAGGAATTATTACACAAATACACTAACGATAGAAATTAACACGTCTGTTTGCCACAAACTCGTATATATGTATGAGTAGATAGGGACAGATGTGATACAGATTTCTGTGGTTACCTGCCGAGACGGCCTAATACCACAGTGGTCTTACCACCGAGTGAATACAATGCGTCCACTAACGCCCCGATGTACAAACCATGGGTACCAATTTGACATCACGTTTTTGGTCATGATGTCCACCTTGGGTGAGGTGCGGAGCCTTTCTATACTCCTACCGATCTAAGGGTCACGGTATCCCTGTGGCAATGCAATTCCACGTGGGCTAATACGCCCATCCCGCGATATGGGTAAAAACCACAGCCACCACGAAGCTCCCGAAGGGCCACACCAACTGCCAGGCTGAAACCGAAGTTTCAGGGGCACCTGGCACCCGTGGTACCAGTTTATAGTATCCGGTCAAACTGTTACCACCAGCCGAGTCCCAAATAACTCTAACTAGTGGCCTCACACACCATCCATACCACAATCACACCAGTACCCATTCTGGTACACATTCACACGCCATTCATTCAAGACAGGATAGGACCCTTGGCCTATAAAACAAGCCAAGGACCCCATCCTGCCCTTTCCACAATATGAACTAATCTACTACGCACAACATAAAACTATCTACGACCGGACTCTTCCAGGATGTTGCCTACTGCAAGCCCAAGTACTGCAACAACTTCCGCCCTTAGGCCCGGGGACCTAAGGGAAGAAATTGACGCAAAACCGTGGCGGCAGCGCCAACCCCCGCATCAGCACGGAATAGATCACCAACCCAACTTCCACCACAGAAAACAGCACCGGACAACATTGCCAGGCACAGACAAGAATGGAAACAAGGCAAACGGGTTTCCGAATACCCACGCAGGATAATACCTACTGCAAACGCCTTAACCTCCTGAGGAAGGCCATACGGGCAAACTCGCGGAGACTATCTAAAGTCTCGGCTCTCTGCAGAATTCCGCCAAACATGCAGTCGTTTCCAACCCTGACAACGCCTATAGAGTCCAAGTCCCTAATGTCAGCATACAGGGGACACTCCACAAGAAAGTGCCTCCAATCCTCAGAGTCGGCTCCGCATCTACAGGAGGGAGAATCAGACAAGCCCCTCCGATGCAAAAATGCATTCAGAGAGCCGTGCCCGGTCAGCAGGAAGCCCAGGCTTAAGCCGAAGCGAAAGTCTGGGTATTCCCGTACGAAAGTAGGGTCACGTATGAACTCATACGTGACTCTACCCGCATCGCTGTTCTCCCACCTATTTTTCCAGATAGAAACAAGACGCTCATCTAGAAGCCTCTTGACCGTCTCCAATCTCGTACCTATCAAATCCGCAGCAGAAAGCCAGTCATGTCCGAGAAGTGGTAGTCCCCGTTTGATCTTGAAAGCGACAGCACGACGTGTCACTTCCAAGTCAAGGGGGGCTACACCCAGCAAGACCTGAAGAGCATCTGTTGAAACTGTCCGACAAACTGGCAAGCAAGCGAGCATAGCCACTCTTTGGCAAGACAGCACCTTGTTCCGGCCGACAACAGACATAACTAGATCGTACCAAACAGGCGCACCATATGCCGCACATGCGACAAATAGCCCGTCGTATATGGTACGAGTAGCACGCCTGCTAAGGCCCCAGTCAGACCTAAGTATACGTCGAACTCTACCTACAACCGCAGTCAGCTTGTCCCTCACATAGACAGGATGAACTAAAAAGTTCATCCTTTCTGCCACCATTATTCCCAGGTATTTAACTTGCGTCACATACCTGAGACTAATGTCACCAGATCGTATGCATGGTGGACGATTCTGTGATAATTTGCCTTTCAGCAACATCATCACAGTCTTGTCCATTGCCACATCGACACCGACACTGGCACCCCATTCACAAACAATGCGCATGACCTGCTCACCCTTTCTCTCCAGGTCAATACGAGCTTGACCCTCAATCAGAATGAGCAGATCATCCGCATATGCACACAGCCTGAAGGACTGATCCCCGAGCCGCCTTAACAGGGAATCCATCATAAGGTTCCAAATGAATGGACCGCAAATGGACCCCTGCGGACAACCACGGACAACATCCCTCCAGACCGTATCGCCGGCGCCTACCACACAAGCTTTCCTGCCGCTGAAATAGCTCTCCCATAAGGCCAGCTCCCGACAGCCTACGCTATGTATTCTATCGAGAACTGGGCCCCACGAGAGGTAGTCAAACGCACCCTTAAAGTCAACAAATAGACCAAGGACATATCTGCCAGAAGAGTCACTAACACAGCGCCTAACATGCAGCCACGCATCCTCAACAGACCTCCCCTCCCTAAAGCCAAACTGGTACTCAGAAAGACCCCCGCTGATGCACTCCTTCAGTCGCGTCACCATCATCCTCTCAAGTACTTTGCCAAGTACTGGGAGAAGGCTGATGCCCCGATAAGAGCGCGGATTACTCCGAACTCTATCAGGAGACTTCAGGAGAACAACAACGCGAGCACTTTTCCAAGCAGACGGGAAATAGCCCTCACTGAAACACTTCTCGTAGACCGCTTCCAAATATTCCGGCACGGCCTTCCAGATGCTTTTACACATCTCTCCAGTCATGCCGTCAATACCCGGAGACTTCCTACTCCTGACTCGATAAATACTATCAGAGACCTCCTCCCTCAGAATTGGTGGGCCGATCTCCTCCCTAATGAGAGGAGGGCGATCGCCCCGAGCCGCATCCGGAAAGAAAGCCTCCAACAAAGCCTCCATGCAACCCCGCCAGGTTGTCCGTTCAGAACCGCCAACCTGGATGGATTCCACAGTGAGCTCCGTATTTCTACCTCTACAGACCCGATAGACTCGACCCCAAGGATCGTCCCTATTCTCCTGTACAAAGGCCCTCCACTCCTCCTCCTTAACCTGTACCACACGTTCCTTGTAGACCCGCAGTTGGCCCAAATAGATCGCCTTGCGTGCAGCTAAATCCTCAGCTCCAGTGCGCCTGGCCCTCTGGAATAACTTCCTGAGTCGCCTGACGCCCCTTCGCATCGAAGTCAGCTCACTAGTCCACCATCTGACACCCCCTGGCCGAGTCCTGCGACACCGACCAAGAAAAGTGTCATTGACAGTGCACATCCACTGATCTATTTGCTCCACCTGCTGATCCACCGTCAGTGCACGAAATGCCCCCAACGACATGTCCAGCACTACAGCTCGAAAGTAGCCTGCGTAGCCAGACCAATTCGCACCGCCTACCCGCCATCGCCGCGGAGACGAGATCGACAATGTGCTCGTGTAATATGTGATCGCAATCTCAATACGATTGTGATCACTCTCACCACCATTGTCGCGTACTGCCCACCTAAAGATATAAGATGCGACTGCTGCATTATTTGCAACAGTAACATCTATATCACTAGCACCATTTGGACTGTTAAAAGTGTACAACTCACTAGCCTCGTTTAACACCGAAACACCTTTCGTGAGTAGCCATTCACTAAGCATGATTCCTCGCGTGTAGTTCAAATACCCAGACGGCCGCCTGGGCATTTTGCTGAACCACATTGGAGAACATGCGTTCGCGTCTAAGCCTAGGATAATCGGATTGTTACTCGCAAGTAGTAACACCGTATCCATGTACCCTATATAACGATCCAAAGTGCTACTAGGCGGGCAATAAATGCTCGCCAATAATAAACGGCCGAAGCGGCCCTCAACAGCCACGCAAACCCCCCATCGAGCCCGACTCACAACAGTACAGGCGATGTCAGGATCATCCACGACTACCGCAGAATTGCCCGGCAGATTCGTAAATACCCGCATTGCAGCAGGTAAACCCCTAACGCGGCCATTCGTAAAGCATGGCTCCTGCAAGAGGGCAATAGAAGCCCGCCGCCGCCTTATCGTCCGCCCAAAAGTACAAGTCGCCGAATAAGCCCGCTGCAGGTTCTGTTGGAGTATGATGACATCCTCCATCCTAATGACGAGAGTTCGCCCTAGCCACCATAGCCGCGTAGATTGGGCAAGCCATCGACAACATCATGTGGTCGGCAGCCAACCCCTTAAAACGGCAGTTTCGGCAGCAAACCTCCGCGTTGCACCGCGAGGCACGATGACCAGGCACACCGCATCTTGTACAAGTCTCCTCCACCATCCGGCATTCCTGGACTCTATGGTCAAAGCCCAGACAACGATAGCACGACTGTACGACGTCCTGTGGTCTCACTTGGAACCTGAACCACTTAATGTATGCCCCTGTTTCATGCAACCTCCCGGCTACACTGCTGGTACACTCCAGTACCACGTTCACGTTCCCGCCATCCTTTACCCGCCATGGGGCGCTAACGAGTCGCACAGCCTTGCCGTATGCCTCTCTGGTCATCGTCGATTCAAAGTTCAAGGCATACAACTCAGTCATGAACTCATCCGGCGTTATCTCCGCATGAACACGCTGGACGACAACCCGCGGTCCAAGCTTGTCCTTGACGCTGACATCCAGTCCTAACTCAGCAAACTTCTTGTTGGCAGCAATCTTCTCCCTCTCGGCTACCGATGGCGTCCTAATCACAGCGCCTCCCGATTTTATCGGCCGCACACCGTGCACACGAACGCCGAGAGTTGGACCCACCTCCTTCACCACCTTCTCCACGACCTCCTTGGATGACGCCACACCCCTACCCTTGACCACCACCGACCACGTGTCCACAGGTTTCGGCAAAGCCGGAAATGACGTACCAGCAACAATCATCGGCGCAGCAGGCGCAGAAGTCCGAACAGCAGCAGAATTAGCAACGGGAACAGCGGCAGCAACAGTCCTGGGCGCAGCAGTAGTCATCGCAGCAGCAGCAGATACCGCAAGGCGACCTCTCAGCCGCTCATTTTCGGCCATCACGCCAAATAGCAACGTCTCGTATCTTGAGGCGATAGCAGAGACTTCCAAGGCAACGCCGCGATCAACGCCGTCCGCCAATACCACAGACATCAAAGCAGCGGTCACAGCCTTCATGGCAGCAACTTTCTCGTCGCAGCTGTCCTCGCCCGCACTACCAACAGTCCGTTTGCTCCTGTGCTTACTCTTCTTCGCCTGCGACACAACAGACGCAGGGGACGCAAATGAGGCGAACGACGTCACCTCTACCTCATCGCAGCTAACAGAGCCAGCAACACCACCAACAGCCATAGTCGCAGCAGTAGGAACGGCAGCAGCAGTACCGGCAAGAGCACGCGCCATTAATGGCGAACCTAACTTCGCCTTCTTGGCAGCTTCGGCGTCACTATCTGTGTCCGTGTGTCGGACCTTCGGTCTCGCCGACGGCAACGGCACCATGCCGGACGCGTCTGAAGTCGCGTCACCGGCATCACCCTTCGGCTTCTTACGCTCAGCGGTAGGCTTAGGCGCCATACCAACCATACAAAATTCAATTTAAATAAATAAAAAGTGCCACCTACCTTATTGCAGCAAATTAATCAATTGGTGTAATTACTCGCTATTTTTTACGCGGCGCGACACCAAACGGTTTATAGCGCAGGAGAACACGCTATTCGCGACCACCACCGTACTCGCAATTACTAGTGGAGACACACACTCACTTATTTGCCAATTAGGCAACTTGCTATCCGGCAGTTAACTGTCCGGTAACTCACTTTGAGACTCCGACCTTATTGCCGGAGTTTGACCTTCAAACAATTTGGTCAGCGGAGCCCCAATTTCTTCTTCTTGTTTTCACTTTTAATTTACTTTTAGTCAACAATTATTTTCTGTCTTTGTCAGAGACTGTTCGCACTTATTACTTTTATCTTGTTCTTACTTTTATTTTATTATTTTCATCACCAAGACAAAAACTTTGTCTTTTTCTAATGCTCTTCACACTAATGCACTGTATCTTTTGTTTACTTTTATTTTTAATTATTTTATTACCGACAGAAATTTTTCAATTTCTTGTCTTTTTCTACTCTCACTCGCACTTACTATCCACAAAGTTCACTAACAATAGGATCAATTCGGTGCGCACACGTCTTGTCGATTCAACAAACCACAATCGAATGAGTAGATAGGGACAGAGCGAATCTCGTTAATCCATTCATGCGCGTCACTAATTAGATGACGAGGCATTTGGCTACCTTAAGAGAGTCATAGTTACTCCCGCCGTTTACCCGCGCTTACTTGAATTTCTTCACTTTGACATTCAGAGCACTGGGCAGAAATCACATTGTGTCAACACCCGTTAGGGCCATCACAATGCTTTGTTTTAATTAGACAGTCGGATTCGCCAAGTCCGTGCCAGTTCTGAATTGATTGTTAATTGATAGTCGTTATAATTTAAAAGAAATATACCTTGCGATAATTCCCTAAAAATTTTAGCAAGAAAGTTCCACAATTGGCTACGTAACTACTATCCGGGGAACAAGATACGAGAATATCTCTATTTACCCAGAACGAGTACATAAACCATGTTATTGCTTCCCAATCAAGCCCGACTATCTCAATCTTCAGAGCCAATCCTTATCCCGAAGTTACGGATCTAATTTGCCGACTTCCCTTACCTACATTATTCTATCGACTAGAGACTCTTCACCTTGGAGACCAGCTGCGGATATTGGTACGGCCTGTTGAGAAGTTTGCGTGACCCCGCCATAAATTTTCAAGGTCCGAGGAGAAAATATCGACACAACAGTAAATGTCATGCTCTTCTAATCCATCTACCATATCTCTCTTCGAAAGACTTCCATGGTAGTACGATTATAAAACAGAAAAGAAAACTCTTCCGATATCTCTCGACGGCTTCTTTATGGTCGTTCCTGTTGCCAGGATGAGCACAAGGCCCATATTTAATAACAAACGGATACTCAACAGGTTACGGAATTGGAACCGTATTCCCTTTCGTTCAAAATTATTCAAGAGGTCAACTACTATGTAAAAAAATAATTTTTTACTTTTCATTATTACTTGAAAATTTTCGGCTTTCGCCTTGAACTTAGGACCGACTAACTCGTGATCAACCACTGTTCACACGAAACCCTTCTCCACTTCAGTCCTCCAAGGTCTCATTCGATTATTTGCTACTACCACCAAGATCTGTACCAATGGCAGCTCCATGCAGGCTTACGCCAAACACTTCTATGCTCACCATTGTACCCTCCTACTCACTAAAGTTTCAAAGTTTATTAATTCAACCGAGATTGAACATAAACCATCTACTTTAGCGGTAATGTATAGGTATACAACTTAAGCGCCATCCATTTTAAGGGCTAGTTGCTTCGGCAGGTGAGTTGTTACACACTCCTTAGCGGATTACGACTTCCATGTCCACCGTCCTGCTGTTTTAAGCAACCAACGCCTTTCATGGTATCTGCATGAGTTGTTAATTTGGGCACCGTAACATTACGTTTGGTTCATCCCACAGCGCCAGTTCTGCTTACCAAAAGTGGCCCACTGGGCACATTATATCACAACCACAACCTTCATACCAAGAAAGGTGAGGTTCTTACCCATTTAAAGTTTGAGAATAGGTTAAGGTCGTTTCGACCCTAAGGCCTCTAATCATTCGCTTTACCAGATAAGATTATTTTACATAATCTTTAAATGCACCAGCTATCCTGAGGGAAACTTCGGAGGGAACCAGCTACTAGATGGTTCGATTGGTCTTTCGCCCCTATACTCAATTCTGACAATCGATTTGCACGTCAGAACTGTTTCGGTCTTCCATCAGGGTTTCCCCTGACTTCAACCTGATCAAGTATAGTTCACCATCTTTCGGGTCACAGCATATATGCTCAAGGTACGCTCTAGATAGAGGTATAAATAATATAAATATTATTATACATAACTGTATAGAACGCCCCGGGATTGAATTAATAGACTATTAAAAATAGATACTAAAAACTAATCCCATTAAAAAGTTATGTTAATTTCGCTATTAAGTTTGTTATTCCCAATAACTTGCATATATGTTAGACTCCTTGGTCCGTGTTTCAAGACGGGTCCCGAAGGTATCCTGAATCTTTCGCATTGTTAATCATATAAGTGCATATAATAAACATAAAAATCAATAATTAATATGCCATTATAAAATAAAAATTTATTTAAGCACTATATATAATAAAACTATCAATACTTTATCAAATCAAAAGCATTTATTCTATATTAAATTGCAAGCAAAATAATTTGAATAAACTTACGCATATTGATCTTATGATAAATATTTAATTTAATATTAATAGATTACAATGTCCTTTATAGAAAAAATGCACACCATTATTATAATATATATTTTTTATATATATTAAAATCATAATGATGAATTTTCTATAACGGATATTCAGGTTCATCGGGCTTAACCTCTAAGCAGTTTCACGTACTATTTAACTCTCTATTCAGAGTTCTTTTCAACTTTCCCTCACGGTACTTGTTTACTATCGGTCTCATGGTTATATTTAGTTTTAGATGGAGTTTACCACCCACTTAGTGCTGCACTATCAAGCAACACGACTCTTTGGAAATGTCATCTAGTAATCATTAACGTTATACGGGCCTGGCACCCTCTATGGGTAAATGGCCTCATTTAAGAAGGACTTAAATCGTTAATTTCTCATACTAGAAATTTGACACTCCATACACTGCATCTCACATTTGCCATAGAGACAAAGTGACTTAGTGCTGAACTGTTTTCTTTTCGCTCGCCGCTACTAAGAAAATCCTTGTTAGTTTCTTTTCCACCCCTCATTAATATGCTTAAATTCAGGGGGTAATCCCATATGAGTTGAGGTTGTATAATTATAAAAGTTAATTTTTATTTTAACTAAAATATATATCATAACTACCAATTCATAAATAAAATCTTTTTTTTTTCTGTTCTGCTACACAAGGGGCCGCCACTTTACCAAAAAAATGCCACCTTATAGTGTTATATAAATTTGCATTTGTGCAAATGTTAATGTGTATTTTGTGCCCAAACCCATAAAAAGCACACACATTCATTTATCCATAGAGCGGAATGGATATTTTTATTCTTTTTATTTCTTAAATGAGACAATTCTAGATTCATAAATTATTTTATGCTAGACCTTCCTCAACAAAATAAAAGAATTTATTTTGATTTTATTTAATGAGAGGTATTTTAATATCTTTATATATTAGTATTATGAATTAATTCTATCCAATAATACAATATGTGCTTTAAAAAAATTATAAAAAAAAAAAAATCTCTACATAA
>JASKUP010000299.1:0-25075 GCA_030448955.1 Trichopoda pennipes
CTAGTCTACGCCAATATGCTCGAAAATTTTGATGGCTTGAAGATAAATAAGTGCACGTTGAGACATCTTTACATCCACAAAAACTAACTGTTTATGTACTTTATGGGCTGGTGGAATCATTGGTCTGTACTTCTTTAAACGCGTTTAACTCGAGTTTGTTGAAAGCGCATCCATTTATGGTTGATTGGCCAGCGAATGGCACTACGTATTATCAAAACAGTCCGTATATGAAATACACCCGCTCCAGAGGTCTTTGCTGTCACTTTCAAATTGAATGCCCACCAACACTACTCTCTCTTTCCTCCTTCCCATAACCTAATTTCCTAGTTCTGGCATTCCGGCACAAAGCATTGTAGGTGTAGGAATCATGACCTGAGTGCCGATCCGAAAAAAAAAAATATTGAACAACCATTGCGAGCTGTGGTGTCAACAAGACGGGGCGCAACATGACATACAGCTTGTACTTCAATTAATTTGTTGAAAAAAACGTTTGGCAACCGTATAGTTTGATTCTCACTATTGAATTGGCCACTCACCTTGAAATCGCTGGTCTAGGGTGTTATGCCCAAATAAATTTATTTCTTGTAGGAAAAATATCCCCACATTATTTTCGATATACTGCAACAAATATAAGACCTCCAGCCAGCCATGGCGACCATATGCTAAAAGCTTTGTTTAAATTTTAATGCCACAAATTTAACTTTTGAATAACGAGAATTTCATTTGAATTTAAAAAAAAATTGTCTTTCCATTTCAAAATCATAAACCTCAACAAAAAAAACCCTACGGACACCATACTGTCGTTCGCTTAGTAAGCTGTTGGACTCCAGGTACCTCACAAGTTAAAAGTTAATCACACTCTCCATCATATTAGAAAGCGCAGAACTAATTGCAAATTGACGGTAAATTTTAGGGTTGTTAGCCTCACCCTTTTCGAGGATTGGCGTTACATTAGCAACCTTTCAACACTTTGAAAATTCGCCGGCGTGTTCATTAGCTAAAAAAGGGCTGCTAATGAACGCGCTATCGTCGAAGAGCACTGTCTCAAGACCAGTACTGTAATCCCATCTGGCCTAGGAGACTTGTCGATGTTGAGATCTGCTAATGCTTTTTTAACCGCTCGATCTCGAAAGAAATGTTTGGCATAGTAAGAGATACTCTGTCGAGCTCGGGCGGTAGTTGATTGCTTTCCGGAAAATAAATATTTTTGCAAATATCCTAGCCAAAAGTTTAGCTTTATCAATCGGGTCAGAGGATATTTGGTCATTCTTTAAAAAGTCGGAATTGAAGAATTAGACTACACGCTAGACTGCAGGCTAGTCTAAAGACTAGAGTAAATCGCCAATGTCCTTTTGCCTTAAAAATATATTAAATCTGCTGACAGAATTTTATCGTTTTTAGCTAATTAACGCTACAACTTTCTAACGCTACAACTTTAATGAGAATTTAATACGTTTGAACGTTTAAAACTTTAAAATCGCAGCCGCCTTAATTGAAGTTCCTCTATTTGCCTAAAAATACTTTTGCAAAAAGTTTTTAATTTAAAAAGTATGTACCACCATTCAAAATAAAAATAATTTTATTGAACAAACACAAACACACACACATACTTAAATATAAATATGTAAAATTTGCATATCATAAAAAATATATAATGTGTGGCAGCAGTAAAAAAAAAACAAAAAAAAAGGCAGCAATAAAAAATAATTTTATTTATTTTTGTCGATTTATATTTCAAGTGTGTCAATTAATAGCAATCGAAACTTTTTAGCTTAATTGGATTTAAATTTTAATTGTAAAAGTGAAATTTTCACAGCTTCAAGTAAAATATTTCTCCACACGCAGATTTTGTGCAGCGTAGAAATTCAATTCAATTGTTGTTTTTATTCTTATGGGAAATAAACACATATTTAAAGTCTTAATGGTAAAATGACCGCAATTATTATTCATGTGTAAAACACAATCGATGCCATTGATGATGAACAACACAATGTTGACGATGATGTTGCTCTCAAGTAATTATAATTAACGCACGACCGACTACTTACAAAATAAAAGAAAAATATTGAACCATGCACAAATGCACAGCCATATTGTTATGCACACATACATATGTATGTAAAATTGCACACAGAGATATGAGTACACGCATTTGTTTTTTGTGAATGTGTGTGTATGAATTTTCTTATTTTTATTCTAATGATGGAAAAATAATAAAGTGATTTCAATTGCATTTGTTTCTATTCATGCATATGCTGTGCATGTGTGTGTGTGTCTGTTTGCGTAAATCTGTCAAAAATATTTATGTGAATACGTGGCTGTGGGGCAACCGTTACGACGTTTTATAACTGCGCTAGCAAATAGTTATTTTTTTCTTTTTTGGCAATTTAAATTTTTTCTTAAAAAAAACGCGACTCAGTTGTTTCAAAGTTGCTAGCAAAGCGCTTAACAAAATTTATTAAAAATAGGTAAAACTAAAGCCCCGGCTAGTCCTTTCAAAATTGCAAAAATTGTTTAGTAATTTTATTTATTTCGCCTGAAAAATTTCACAAAATGCTATTGATGTCATTAGTCAAGATTAAGAAGGAACTGATCGTATTTATCGCCCTTCAGTAAGAAATATTTCTTGTTGTTTACAAAGGGTGTCATAGAGGTATACAATTTTGATATAGAATAAAAAAAGGTGAATTTGAAATTAGATTTTTGTTTATTCAAAAGATAATCATCTGGCATATGGCTGACTTGGATGTAATCTAACCTTGAGATTCTATTTCCGATAACTTTTGTGGCCGTATAGTGACAATAACGCGGTGATTTTTGTCCTTCAAGTAGTCAATCGTTTCGGTCTTACCGCCGTAGACTAGCGCCTAGACACATAGCTCTACAGAAAATAGCAGGGTTCGGAATTTTTCATTTATGAACATTCAAAAATCAACATACATGATATTTTTCATAAATGAGAAATCTAAAATTTTATATTTATTTTTCACACTCATAAACGAACAACAAAAAATGTTCTGGATATTTTCATACATGAATGCGAACAACAAGAATTATTAGTCTTATTCATATGTGATAAATGATAAATTAGCTACTTCTCATTAATGTTCTTTTTCATAAATGTACATGTTCATTTATGAACGTTGAAATTTTATAAAATTTCATAAATGAACGTGAAAAAATTTTCTACCTCTACGATCGCAGTTTCCCGAAAAATGTAGTAAAAACACATGGGTACATATTAACTCAAAATACAATATTGCAATATATTCTAAAAGAAATAAAAAAAAAACATGTTTTTTTCTGCATACGCCGACAATTGCGCATTATCAAATATGTGTGTTTATGTACGCGAATGCTTAACGCACATATTTTTACGACCTTTTCATTTATGAAAAATTATCAAAATTGTAAATATTCAATAATGAACACTTGTGTGTTTTTCATTTTTTCACTTATGGATAGAAAGAAAAAAAATAAATCGTCGCATTCACAAATGAGAAAACACAAAATAATTTGTAGTCTCTCACACATGTATGAGAAGAAGCGGCTAAAAAATGACATGTACATATTCATACATGTCTGAACAGTGAGTGAATACTTCGCTACTCTGGAAAATAGTCTAGGGGTGTTAAATCGCAAAATCCAGTTTTTCGAATTTAAGGGCACGAAAAGTGAAACTATAAAGTTACCAAACGTTTTCTTCAACAAATCAATTGTGGAGTGAGCTGTATGGCATGTTGCGCCGTCTTATTGACTCCATAACTCCTGCACATACGGTTGTTTAAATGTTGAACGAAAAAGCCATGATTATTGGCTTCATAACAGTTACCATTGACCGCATAGCATACTTTTTAAAGAAGTACGGACCAATAATACCACCAGCCCATAAGAACACTAAATAGTTTTTGTGGATGTAATGATATTTCAACATACACTTGAAGCTTATCGTCACTCCACAGTACGACAGTTTGTTTTCAAACAAAACTTCACCACTAAACCAAATTCGCTTATGAAAACCAACATTCACGACAATTTTGTTTTAGGCGTGAGTCTCTGCATGTTGAAACTACAAACTTAACTAAACATAAATTACTTGAGAGCTGGCAAAAAGGCTGCCAGTTAAAAAACTATTGTCAACTTAAAGTGCTATTGCTCTATACAAAACACTTGATAATAAATCCACGTGTTGTAAATGCAGCTCATATTATTTGTTAAGCTCCAAAAATGTTGCCAGCAACATGTTGCTGTTATATAAAACATGCTGCCATAAACATTTTCCTTACGTTACATAAAGCGAGTACAGCACGACCCACCTTAACATGCTTTTTAACTTATTGAAGAACAATATTTTTCTTCAAAAATTTTTACATTTCGCAAATATCAGTTCCTGCGCAAAATTTTACCCTGCCTAAAACAGGAATTTTGTTTTTTTTGTTGTTTTTTTTATAAAAACGCTGGTTTTCATATTTGAGCAGGAAAAGCAATTAAATCTCTGTGGAATTAGATGCAAGTAATACTTAACTTGGTTCCTTAAATATAAAGGGCTTTTCAACAAGAAGTGTGTTTTCGAAAACCAAATAAAAAAAATTTAGATTAAGATGATTCAAAACTTTACTGTATTACAAAAAGAAAAGTTTGCCACTTATGAGTGAAAAATGATATGTGAAAAATGACCGGTAGATCGCGATTCTTTCATCAAAGTTTTTAGTCACTTGTCGGCAAAATCGAGGCTTTATTTCGTTAATCACGTTACGGATTTTAAGTTTTAAGGCTGAAATCGATTAAATTGGCTCCGCTTAGATTCTGTTCTTAACATAGACCCGCACAAAATAATTCTATGGTGTTAAATCATACGAATTGGCTGGCCACTTAACTGCTGATTTTCGTGAAATAATGCAATAAATTGATCGTTTCATTAGCTGTGTGACATGTGGCACCGTAATGTTAAAACCACATGTTAGTGATATCCACGCCGTCAATAATAGGTCAAGTTAGCAGCTCACGATAACGTGATCCGTTGGCCGTTACCGAATTTCTAGCCTCAACTTCGAAAAAAAAGGACAAATGACGCCTTCACATAATGCTCAATACAGTAACACGTTGAGCATGCACAGGCCCAAATGCGGCAATTTCGCTTGTTGATATACCCTGACAAGTCCCCTGCCCCCCTCCCGGGGGAACATTTGTAAGTCTTTATGGAGCACACAACCATCTACACCTGCGTCTTGTGGGGGTAAAAGGGATCCCAGTCCCCTTAGGCTAGCAATGAGCCAACTGGAAAATCCACTAAATTTCTAGGGGAATCAGTAAGTCCCAGAGTTCTGCTAATTGTCTTTTTAGCCTTTTAGCTGTTCTCTGACTGATTATTGATTATATAGGCCCTTCGGGAGTATCGTGGTGGCTGTGTGTTTCGAAACCCTCGTTTGAGTTTGTGGGTCGGATCATTCACAATGAACACAATGAATAGTCCAGGCCCAGTAAATATGAATGCCGTCGTGTTCTTAATTATATAAAGCTGCATGCATTCTGGACCAGGAGTTGGATAGTCTCTGTCTCTAACTCTTCAGCAAGGAGTAGTGCTTTGCAACCCTGCTTTGGAACCGCTGAAATTGCAGCTAGGGATGACCTGTTGCTAGAATTAGTCCTCGGCTTCCTAGGGCGTGAATGATGGTACTTTTCATTTAGAGTGGTTTGACCACCATCTGATTACGGCTTACGGCCAGGTGCAGATGTAAATCTTATCACGTAACACCCTGACAAGTTAAAATGAATTTTTCAGACAATCTATGAATAAATTAAGCGAATTTACGGCAATGTGAGTGGTCGGTCGGCTTCAATTCCTGCACCAGTTGACGCTTGTAATGCTTCAGAGTCAAATCATGACGCAAAATTCGCCATGTTGTGGTTTTGCATAACCCCAATTGTTGAGAAGGTCGAGGAATTGACTAGTTTGGATCTACTTCACGGCTACAATATTTTCAGTTGAATAAAACGGTCAAATACGCGTTGGTGTTCACACATTTGTATCGAGGCTGTGGACATTAATTCAACTGAATTCCTAATGGCAATCTCAGAAGGACGATCATATTGTCCGAAAATATCACGAATTTTACGAAATGTAACTTTAACCGAATCGCTATTTTCATAGTGGATTTAAATTATTTGAATGCGATTTTTGTGCGAAAGTGAATTCATTAGAACAATTGCCAATGCATCTGTCATGAATATGTGAAAAATCTAAATATCAAAACTATTATGTTGTTGGTATTGCCACAATTGAAAAACAAACTTCTTGTAAAAAAAACCCTTTATATTATAAAAATAAAAGGTGTTTTTTTAAGCTAGATAGAACTTTAAATTGTAAAAAGTAACACAAAAAATGAAATTTTGATGAAACATTTTTTTTTATTTGTTTCAGTATACTCTGACAAATCGTCATGAATAGACTCTCGCTTGAAAAACGCTACGAAATTATCCAAATTTACTTTGAAAATCAGTCGTCGATTCGCGCAACTTATAGACGACTTCGTCATTTTTATGGCGTACATAATCGTGCATCTGAACAAGCCATTCGTCGAACAGTCGATAGATTTCGTACCACATACTCTCTAGAGGATGCAATAACACCAACACGTCGAAGGAATGTGCGTACTGAAGAGAATATCGCCGCTGTAAACGAAAGTGTGGAAGAAGATCCAAATTTATCAATTCGTCGTCAGTCGCAGGAATTGGGGCTCTGTCCGTCCACTACGTGGAAAATTTTGCGCAAAGATCTCGGCCTACACCCGTATAAGATCCAGCTGGTGCAGGAATTGAAGCCACGAGACCATTATATGCATCGTTCTTTCGCCGATTGGGCTCTAGAGCAGTTTGCAACTGACCCGTTGTTTTATCGCAAAATTGTGTTCAGCGATGAGGCGCATTTTTGGCTTAACGGGTTTGTTAATAAGCAAAATTGCCGCATATGGAGTGAGACCAATCCACAACAGACCCTACAGACTCCATTACATCCAGAAAAATGCACCGTTTGGTGCGGTTTTCACGCTGGTGGCATCATCGGACCTTATTTCTTCAAAAATTAGGCCGGAGCTCGCGTTACGGTCAATGGAGATCGTTACCGCACCATGATCAATGATTTTTTGTTTGAAAATATGGATGACATTGATCCGAACGAGATGTGGTTTCAACAGGATGGCGCTACGTGCCATACAGCGAACGCAACCATCGACTTATTGAAATCAAAATTTGGCGATAAATTGATTTCGAGAAATGGACCTGTCAATTGGCCTCCAAGGTCGTGCGATTTGACACCACTTGACTATTTCCTGTGGGGCTACGTGAAGTCACTGGTTTATGCTGATAAACCAGCAACAATTGACGCCTTGGAGGATAGCATTGTTCGTGTTATTCGTGACATACGCCCAGCAGTGCTCGAAAAAGTGGCCCAAAATTGGACGTCCAGAATGCGCTTCGTCAAGAACAGCCGTGGTGCCCATATTCCCGAAATCATTTTTAAATGTTAATGTCATGTATTGATCCTTCGAATAAAAAAGAAATTTTGATTACAATTTAATTTTTTGTGTTATTTTTTACAATTTCAAGTTCTATCGGGCTTAAAAAAACACCCTTTACGTTATAGCTAATCAAAGCTCTCTTAATTCTGGAAATAAAAAGGATGTAAAATGGTTATTTAATTACGTTTACAGTCAGTGAACATGGATATTAATTAATTTCTTATAACTCATGCTATTATTTAATTAAAATTCATTTTCCCTGAATCTTAAAATTTCTTCATCTGTTGTTTACGTGTAAAATGTAAATATGCATATGTTTTTTACATCATTATTTTTATATGGTTTAAATTACATGCCTGCCAAGATAGCAACTGAGTTCACACGAAATTTACTTTCAATAAACACATTTTCATATAGATAAAATATTTTTAAGAATGAGTATCATAATGATACAACTGCCGTTTATTCGTATATTGTTATTTATTAAAAAAAAGTGTAAATTCTTTTATAGAAGAGCATCAATACGTAATGATCAATTCTTAAATCACTTGACTTTATAATAATGATGATGATCAATGTACAACTTTAAGTGAAAAATGTTTCATTTTTAAAATTTTACATTCAATTTAAGGAATTTCCTTTTTCATTTAAGGTTTTTTAAGTTATTTTTTTAAATGTTATTAATTATAAAGTGTAAAAAAGTTTAAGTAGAATTTCATTCTTTTGCATTTCAATAAAAATTTTGCCTGAATAATAATTTTATATTATTTTTTTTATATATTACAGATACACATATATATATAATTGGGCATGTGTATAGGTATATGTATATGTATTTAAATGGCAATGTGATATCTCGTATCTTTAAAAAACACACACACTTTATATTATCCAAGCTCATATAAAGTTTTCAAACTTTATAGTGATGTATATGAAAACCAACTTATATGCAGTTTTTTAAGTACTTCAACAAAAAATATTTACGTTTATATATTTAAACGTTCAAATATGTAACCAGATATTTAAAAGAATTAATGCGATTTAAATTTTTTTTGTTTTGTTATAAAATTAAACAAAAAGAATCCTGGTGCCGAAAAAACAATGAATTTGAATTTTAAAATACAGGGTGACTGATGAAAGCTGCTACAATGCCTATTTAGTCAAATACCGTGCTACATTCTTTAGGAAAGGGATAGAGAAGAGATGAAAGGGATGGTGAAAGTAGAAGGATGGTCGGAAATTAACTGTCGTATAAGACAGCACAGCAACCAGTGAGACTATGCCTTCATCACTGACCAGCCCCACCAACAGTCAATTTTTATTTTTGTAGTAGATAAAAACCAAGTTCTTCATTGGGAATCGCACCCACAACCCTCAGATTGACAAGCTAGTACCCTACCTAATAATCTACAGGGGCACCCTGTAACCAACCAACCTGTGTAACCAATCTATTCCATTTTTATATTATTTTATAGATTGATCGTTAAATTTAACTAAAATGGAGAATTGGGACAATGAAATATGAATTTGAATAGTCTAACGCTTTCACGATTTAGAGTCCACAGTTTCTGTACAAAGAGAATATAGGAGCACGTTTGGTGATACTTCTCCTAGCAGATGGACTTTAATGGACAATCAGCAGAAGGCCTTATCATCGAGATCCCTCAGTGCGGTCGCAAGAAACCATCGTTGTTGTAGCTGCTGCCATACAATCCAATTCTCAAGTTTCACAAAATAGCTTATCTGCTCAAATCGGTGTCAGCTGACAGTTACTGCAGACAATTTTTCACCAAGATTTAAACTTATTTCCATATAAGATTCAATTAACAAACAAACTGAACCCAAGAGATTTTCCGATACGCTTGGAATTTTGTGATAAGATCATTCAAATGGCGTCAGAGAATGAAAACGTCTTGAACTGCATTTTTACATCCGACAAGCAACATTTTGATTAAAACGACTAGGTTAACAAACAAAATTGTCGAATATGGAGTAATTTTAATCCACAGAAACTCCATTAGATGCTATTACATCCACTTTGCGTCACAGTGTGGTGTGCACTTTCTTCAAGGTTCATTGTCGGGCCTTACAAATTCGAGGAAGACGGTCAATGGAGATCATTACTTAAAGATGTTGAAAGAATTTTTCTTTCCGAAAGCGAAGCCCTTTCAACTCTGTTTGGTTTCAGCAAGATGGAGCAACTTCTCACATAGCCACGCCTGTTATAACAGATTTGGGGCAAAAATTCCCTAATAATTTGATTTCCTCCAGGTCTCCTGACCTCTAGCCCACTGCGACTGAAGGGTTACTGCAAAGAAGAAGTTTACAAAAGAAACCCAACAAATTTGGATAACTTAAAGCAATCCATTCGAACGGTAACTGAGACAATTCCCCCTGCAACACTCCAGGCAATAATGAACAACTTTTTAATAATATGTCGCACATGTGTCGCCGAAGGTGAAGGCCATTTGAATTCAATTTTTTTCAAAACTTTAATAAAAATGAATCATTTTTCAAATGAATTACTAAAACAATAAATTATATAAACTTTACAAAAAGTTATTGGAGTTTCTTAATTGATCAACCGCCCACCTGATATATCGCGTTTTTCAACAAGAAGTATGCTTTTCAATTGTGCCAACAACAACAAAAACATCTAGTTTTGACATTTAGTTTTTTGTCGTATTCATAGTAGATGCATTGGCAATTGTTACAGTAAATTCAATGCCCGAAAATAGCATAGAGCCAGGATTACAATGGAGTTACTGCCAGACCTTTTTCCACAACAAATTATTTCAAGAAATGGTGATGTTGATGGGCCTCCACAGTCGCCCAATTTGACTCAGAAATGCTTAAGTAACTAAAACAAAATATTCGTGAAGAAATGAAAGAAATACCGCGTGAAAAGTGTGAGAATGTAATGAAAAATGTACTCAAAAGGACTCGCATTTGTGAGGCCAATAGAAGCGAACATTTAACTGATATTGTATTCCATAAATGTCGATTTCATGATAAGATTTACATCTGCACATCTTAAGGCCTACGGCCAATTCAGATGATGGTCAAACGTCATTCACGCCCTAGGAAACCGAGGACTAATTCTAGCAAGAGGTCTTTCCTAGTTGCAATTTCAGCGGTTCCAAAGCAGCGTTGTAAACCACTACTCCTTGCTGAAGAGCTGGAGACTATTCAACTCCTGGTCCAGAACACATGACTAGCATGCTCACTGTATCCGGATCATTCATCCGTTGGTGTTATTAAAGGCGAGATGATCCTGACCCTCATAAACAGTTCATGCTTGGGGCCGCAAAACCACAACCACCACAATACTCCCGAAAGGCCAACCTCAATAATCAGTCAGACAACAGCTAAAAGTCTAAAGAGACAGTTAGCGGAACTCTGAGGCTTACTGATTCCCGTGGAAATAACGTGGAGCTTCCAGTTGACTCCCTGCTTGCCTTCAGAGGACTGGGCTCCCTTATACCCCCAGCAGCACAGCTCTAGATAGTCAAGTATCTATAAAGACCGATTAATGTGCCCCCGGGGGGGGGGGGGGGTGTGAAAATGAAAAAATTTGCTTAAAAGGACTGGCATTTGTGAGGCCAACAGAGGCGGACATTTACCTGCTGTTGTATTCCATACAATTGTCGACATTAAATAAAACATTTATCAATGTTAGATGCATTCTCTTTAATTTAATCAAAAATTGTAAACAAACATAGTAGTAGACCTTCTTGGCGAACACCCTGTATAATATTTAAAAACGAAGAGTGATGCATTCATCCTTTTAAAGTATTCGTGTGTGAATAGTTTCTAAAAGTACTTTTCTAAAAGTGACTTCTGCAATAAATACAATTTTCTTTCAAGTTTTTCTTTAAAAGTACTTTTTTGAATAGCAAATATTTCAGAAGTAGTTTTTTTAAATAGTACTTTTTGAATATTACTTTTTTTGGTATATTACTTAGTACTTTTTTTAAAAAACTATTCTGCATAAGGTGATTCGTTTAGTTTCTTGTAAGATTTTTTCAAAAAGTACTATTTTTTTAAAGTTTTAATGCTGCTAAAAAACCTTTTATGTTAAATATTACAATTTATAGCAATTTTACGATTGATCTATAAAGTAAAATTTCATTGAACTTTTTGAATTAACATAGATTTGATATTAAAATATAAAAAAGGAATTATAAGATCCTTTTAAATGACTGCAAACACTTTGGTGAAATATTTTCACTACTCCATTAATTCTGCGAGAGTCCATCACTTTTACTTGAAGAGAGAAACACAAATTCAGCACTTTTTCATATTTTGAAGTTGGTAAAACAGAATAAAATACCAGCATCGTTTAATTAACATTAAAATTGTGAAATTTAATTATTATTATTTTTTTTTTTGTTATCATTCGTACGAAACTTTTAACGCACGTAGCGTACTTTTTGTATTATGGTATCACACACAAGAAAAAAGAAGAATAATGCACTTTGGCCCACACTTTAGTGGCACTCGTAAATCAATCCATAGAAGTAGACTGCAAAAAAAAAAACAAAAAATAAGTGAAAAATAGTACAATTGAGCAATTGTCCACAAATAAATGAGTGGTCGTATTTTTTACTTCGTTAACTGCAATAAGTGCCAGTAAGGTTATGGATAAATGTGGAAAACTATTAAAAAGAAATCTAATTAAAACTCATAAACTGGTTAACCAACCATCATCATTAAAATCCAATTTATCGTTTACAGCAATATATAAACCTATCAAGGACTCGAATGAAGTTGTTATAGATATTTGTAAAAGATGTTTGTTGTTGTTTTTGGTTTCGAGCAAAAAACACAAGCTGCAGACCATTAAAGGCTTTGCAATCATATCTGGCAGCCATGTCCGCAAATGTAGGTGGAGGTTATATAAAGTTTCAGTTTTTATCTCAATATCAGATCTAAGTTAATTTAAAGAGTTCAACGTAATTTTACTTTATAGATCAATCGTAAAATTGCTATAAGTTCAAATATTTGCCCTAAAAGGTTTTTTTTTCGCTAACACTTAAACTTTAAAAAAAATAGTGCTTTTTGAAAAAATCTTACAAGAAACTAAACAACTGAACTCTTGTTAAAAGTAGCGTTTTAGGGAAAGTACTAAATTATATGCCAAAAAGTTATATTCAAAATATTCCTTTTCAAAAAGTATTATTCAAAAACTGCGTTCGAAAAATTAACTTATCAAAAATGAACTTTTATAAAATTATTTAAAATTATATTTATTGCAAAAGGCTTTTTTAGAAAAGAATTTTTATAAATTATTCAGGTTTTCAATAAGAAGTTTGGATTTCGATTGTGGCAATACCAGCAACATGTAAGTTTTGACATTTATTTTTTTTTTTGACGTATTTGTAGTAGATGCATTGGCAAATTGTTAAAATGAATTCAATTTCGCATGAAAATCGCATTAAAATAATTAAAATTCACTATGAAATAGGTGGTTCTTTTAAAGTTAGATTTCGTAAAATTCGTGATATTATCAGAACGCTATTAAGAATTTGGTCGTTAAATTTGTGTCAATAGGCTCGATACAAAATGTGCGGATACCAACGCGTTTTCGTCTGGGTTGTTCAACTGTAGACATCGCAGCCGTGAGAGCTACAGTTTTGAAGCAGATCCAAATTTGTCAATTCCTCGACGTTTTCTACAATTGGGGACTATACAAAACCACCACATGGCGAATTTTGCGAAAAGAGAAAAGGAGTACGAAGATAGCAAACGGCCGAAACTGGTTTGTTCACAAACCTAATTTGAAGAGGGTCGACGGAAAACCGTACCCAAATAAAAGAAAAGATTTGACTTTGAAACCTTAACCTTTAACTAGTGCAGAATTAAAGCCAACGGACCATTCAGATCGCCGTAGATTCACCCAATTCATTCAGGAACAACCGGCTGGTTTTTCTGAAAAAAATAATTTTTTCAGAAGCCGATTTTCTCTTGCCAGGGTAAGTCAACAAAGAAAATTGCCGCATTTAAGCTTCTAAGAATCCTAGAGCAATTATTGAGAAGCCTTTGCATGTTCAACGTGCCACTGTATGGTGTGGTGTGCTATGTGGTCTGGAGGCGTAATTGGGCCTTTCTGTTTAAGATGAGGCTGGGAATGCGGTAACGGTCAATGAATCACATTGTCGCGAGATACTAACACCATAATTTTGGCCTATTAATGACGACATGGATATCACTGACATGTGATTTCAATAGAAAGGTGCCACACAGCTAACGAAACGATCAATTAATTAAAAACCGATTGAATAATTTCAAAACAACAATCACCAGTTAAGTGGCCAGCTAAATCGTATGATTTAGCACCACTATTGGGCTATGTTAGGGAAGGGATCTATACGTAGCCAATCAAATTGACTGCAGCCTTAAAACTCAAAATCTGTGATGTGATTAAGGAAATAGTACCACCATTCTGCCATTTTTGATGAAAGAATTGACATCTCTTAATGTAGTTGTGGCGGACATTTGCCAGATATCATTTTTCATTTATAATTTCCAAACTTTTCTCGAACTTTTTGGGTTATTTTATTTTGGAACACAAATTTCTTGTTGAAAAACCATATACATTTGTAATTTTTAACAAAATTTATTTACAACTGCTTTTTCAGTTCACGAACTTAATTTCGTAAATTTATTTGGAAAATAAAAATTGAAATCCTTGTTTGTTATTTAATATGTATCCATGATGTATTTCTGCTGATGACAATAATAATAAAATGACACCATTTATTAACATACACATACACCTACATACACACAGCTAGACATACGATACCTTTTGCAAATAACAACTTAAAGCTGTCATTTCTTGGAATGATTTAAAAAAATCAATGACTTTTCTCCTTCTATGAATTTGTAACTTTATCTTAAATTTTTGTAATATTTACAAAAATCGGTATATAGTTTCAGAGTTGTATTTTTATAACCCTTCAAAATGAATATTATGTTTATGGAAAACTTTTACTAGAGATATGACTGAAAAATCAACTAAATCTCAGGTTAAAAACTTAATGAAGATTAATTTAAAATTAATTGACATTCAGTTTGTCATAAATACAAATCAAACACACTCTGTATAAAGATAATGGCTTCATTCATTGATAGGTAAAAGGAAGTGTGAATATATTAACCACAAGGTTTTTGTTATTTGTACTGAAGTATGAAAATAATAATAATAATCCGTATTACAGACAAAAGTGTATTTAATTTTATATCCGTACACAATTCCATAACTACTGCATGACTGTGTGTACATATTTGCGGATGTATGTCTGTGAAATATATGTATGAAAGTATTTTATCCTTTTTTTTTTTGTTTTTCAGATTTTTTTTTTTTGTTTTATATTTTATTTTTAATTCCAGAAGCTGTCGATTCAATTCTGTACTTTAATGTCACTTGTGTGTAATGCAAATAAATTGCTAGCGGAAGAGCAAAATTTTAATGAAACTGTCAACGCTATATGTCTCCTATCCGCAATCGAATCGTATTGAACCGAACTCAACGCAATTCAATTCTACTGAACTGATGATATTTTTACACTTCTCTTATATAAAATCTCTCACTCTTAAATTGCTTCTGACGTTACCAACTGTCTACATTAACAAATATACGATACACACATACACACACACACACACACTTACACATGAAAATAAATAATAAATAAATGTAAAGGTTTATATTTCTTTTGTAGGGTTTGAGAAATCAATGAAGTACAGAAATGCAGTACATTCGGTATTGCTTGTTTCAAACTAGCTGGAAGGATTACAGAAAAACTTATAAATCAGACAACTGTTTCCTAAGAAAAAAAAAAATCACGTTACTTTGCGTGTTTTTTTTTGGAAAATAAAGTACTTTTTGTGAAAAGGTACTTTTTGTGGTAAAGTACTTTTTGTGATAAAGTACTTTTTGAGTAAAGATTAAATTTTCCAAGCAAGTTTTAACTGATTTATTCTTAAAAACTAATTTTTGCGAAACTGAATATTTTGTCCTTTAAAAAAAAAATTAATTATTATTAATTATTTTTATTCTTAAATTAAATGGGACGTAAAGGCTTCTTTATAAAAACTCTGATTACCCAGCAAGCAAACTTTTATGTAAATGCACAACTATGAAAATAAATCATTTCAAGTGATACTTTTTGCATATAAATAAACTTTTGGCAATTAACCGTGCTATTTATTAAAAATTCAACTTATTATGTTAAAAATAACTTTAAACTAAATAAAAACTTTCAGGGGTCCTTTAAAAACAAAAAATCATAATAGCAAATTCTTTTATTCAAAATAGACAAGAGTTGTAGCAGAAGGATTAAATAAAACGAAAAAATTAAAATAAATACGAATAATAAAAATCGTGGTTTAAACATTAAGAACTCACCTCTAAAAATGTACCAGTATTTTACAATCACCTCAAAAGCGACACTGTAAAAAGGAATTAAAATAAATTTAATTTCAATTTTAAAGTTAAAAATTACACTCTGCCGAGAACTATCTATGATGTAAGACTCTCCTTTTATTTCACTCTAACGAAGTTAAAAAAGTAAAGGGTGTATTGTTATAACCGATAGAACTTTATTTAATAATTTTCATTCGTAAGTTAAAGAAAGAATATTAAACGAATAAAATGCACTCATTTTCCAAATGCACAGGTGAGTTTAAAAAAGTACTTTTTTGTATAAAAACATATTTCTTTTGATTAAAACCATTTTTGTGTTAAAATCAATTTTTTTTAAACAAAAGTTCTTTTTTGCAAAAACAAATAAATTTTTGGGTATGCCAAAAAAGTACCTTTTGAACTAAATGAGACAAACAAGTTTTTTCGAGTAAAATTAATTATTTATTGGAAGTTATTATTACAATATACTATTTAAACAAGGGGTTTTTTGTATTAAAGGTACTTTTTATGTAAAAAAAAATACTTTTTTTTGTTAAAATGGAGTTTTGGGTTAAAAGCAACATTTTCATTTGTGAAGGAAAATGTTTGTTTGGTGTATACAAAAAGTACTAAATTAGAAAACTATTTATTAAAAGGAGTTGTGTCAACATAATATACAAAAGGTACTTTTTGTATCAAAGCTTTTTTCGAAGTTTTTATTTTTTTTTTTTTTTTATTAAATTTATAAAACTGGGGAAAACAAAGCTTTTGCATAACAGAAATATTTTTGGTATTAAAGGGAATTTTATTTGTAGAACAATATCTTTTTTTGTCTAAAGCAGACCTGTGTGAAATGGTTTTCTATAAGTTAAACTTGAATATGGTACTTTCTGATGGTTGTTCAAAGTAGGACTTTTGATGCGAAAACAAGGATTTCAAAAATGTAAAATAAAACGAAATAGGAGAAAGAAATTTTTTATATAAACATTTGTGTGGAAAACATTTTTTTAAAGCAATAAGTACTTTTATGAAGCAATAAGTACCTCTTAGAAGCGTATATTTATAAAGTGAAGAGATTTGTGTTAGAAAATTTTGTTTATTTTCAAATACAAAATATGATTGATTTTATTAAATACTTTGTTAGGAAAAATTTTTCTTATTTAAAATTTTCTTTGGTGAAGTGAGAATAGCTATGTTTGTGTGCACACACCCTACCACATACACACGTTGCATATACATAGCAGGTGTTTTTATGTAATACAATATCTGTTGTTTTATTTAGCCATTGATATCCAACAACGAATAACACTACCTTAAACGATAACATACTTCTATCCACAAATAATACTGATTGTATTACAGTAAATACCTGTGTATATGAAAGTGTGTATGTGTGTGTGTCTTTATATGAGATTGTGTTTGTTTTTCTGTTTTTTTTTGTAAATATATTTTTCTGTGATTCGTTTCGATGTAATAAAACTTGACAAATTATTTTGTGGTGTTATATTGCACATATGCACACATGTACACACATACACACACATATCCATGCAGTATGCATGTGAAAAGCATATACACATGCATTTGTTAAAACAAAATAATAAAGAGATAAGTATATGAGATTGCTAACGAACATTACGAACAAATGTGTTTAAAGAGTTGATGAAGAATTAAAGTTGCTTTCGGTGCAAACAACAACATCAGAATAAAAATTATTTTGTATACAGTTTAGTAACATTATAACCCCTACATAAGCACACATTCAAACATACACACACACACACACACGCACATACACTTATGGATGGATGATGGTACAACTTTGTGTAAAAAATATAAAAAAAATTTTGTTGTATAAAAGAAAAATTCCAATTTCGTTTATGGAAACCACTAATTTATCTGAAGATAAAGTTAAAATAGCTTCCTTTTTACCCACTTAAATATTTTGCATGTGATTCACTGTGTTGGGTGAGCTGAGTGAGTTTCTTAGGGAACTAAATTTCTTAGGGATGCCTCAAATTCATCTTAAGCAAGAAATGACAATTAAGGAAATGTGAAACTATTTGCAATTATGGTTTCTAAATTGCAGCATCATTACAACTCAAGCTGCTATAAAGATAACAACATATTCTACATATAACAACAACAACACATACACCACATACTGTTGAACAGTAAATATACTTAAACATTCTTTTTACGTATTCCTTTATACGTATGACTCTATTTTGGTTGCTCTTATATAGAAATATTTAGAGAAACAAAATGCGTTGTGGCAGAGTTTTCCTTTTTCTTTTTTTATTTTGATTTGCCCCAAAACAAAGAAAAAGAAAATGTTCAAACTTGACTACTACAAGAGCAACCAATTAGTTTACTTATTTATGGCTCACACATACATATGATAAAATACGCATAAACAAACACACATATACACACACACACAAACTTGTGTATTTATTTTCATGTAAATAACATTTTAGTTATACACTCAAAGAAACCTCAGCATAGATTAGAAAATTAGAAATTAAATTATTTCCATTGAGAAAATAAAATGTCAAAAGGAAACATTTTTTTCCCCAGTTGGAAAATTCTTAATAAATTTTTTTCAAATTAAAAACATAAATGTGACAGAAAAATTTAATAGAACAAAAAAATTAAATTGAATACAAATAATGAAAATTCTGGTTTAAACATTAAGAATCGTAACAGTATTTTACAATCACCTCAAACAGGACACTGTAGAGAAGAATTATAAAACTTTTAATTTCGATTTTAAAATTAAAAATTACTCTCCTGCCGAAGACTATCTTTGATGTAAGACTTTCTTCTTATTTCACTCTAACGAAGTTAGAAAAGTAAAGGGTATATTGTTATAACCGATAGAACTTTATTCAAAAATATTCATTCGAAAGTTGAAGAAAGAATATTTAATTCGTTTAACACTCATTTCCAAAATGCCTTCATTTCAAGAGAAGAGAGTAAGGTGGCTCTAGATATTTCCAAGGCTTTTGATACAGTGTGACATGATGTACTTCTGTCAAAACTTGCTGTTTTTGGTGGCTCGGTGATAATTTCTTCAGATTTATATCGAGTTTTTCTTTGAAATCACACTATTCGAATTGTTATAAATGGAATTTCATCACACGAGTTCAAGATTAATTCACAGGTACCGCAAGACTCCGTTTTTTCCTCCTACCCTATTTCTTATTTTTCTAATTGACCTTCTTTGTCAAACCTTCAACCCTATACACTCTTTCGCAGATGACTGCACCATTTGTTATTCGTATTCATTTGGTAATAAACCAAACCAGTTGCAGGTGAGTTTTAAAAGGCGGAACATGAATAATATGCTCAGCCACGATCCTGCGGCGATCTCCGAATGAGGTCGTATGAATAGAGTCGATTTTAATGCCCCTAAGACGCAATGTTGCATGCTGACGGATAGATGTATGTTTGAAAATAATGCTGCACCTGTTACTATGGCTAATAGAGAAACCCAAGCGGAAGCTCTTGATATTCTTGGCATGCAAATACAGTGTAATGTTCGATGGACTAAACACACATTTCAGGTCTCTACAGAAACTTTCAAGTGCCTCGGTTTTTTAAGACGGTGTAAGAGATACTTCACTCCATTCGGTTTTTATACTATTTATAACCGTCCAAAGACGGAGTTCAACTCTCATGTACGGACCGGCGCCCCAAAATCTATATTGGAGGTACTCGACCGCGTACAGGAGATAACCAAAAGGCTCATTGATGTCGGTAGGATTTCCAACTCTATTGATTCCCTAGAGCATCGACGCAATGTAGTTTGTATATTTTACTCTAACGAAATTAGCGAACTTGTGCCTGAAACTCGTACAGTTTTGCGTTTGACTCGATTTTCATTGAGAGCGCATCCATTTGTGGTCTATTGGCCAGTGAATCGCACCACGCATTAGCAGAACAGTTTGTATGTGGAATAAACTCCCTCCAAAGGCGTTTCCTGTCACTTTCAAACCACTGTGAGTGAAAAGCAGCGCCACTCATGCCATAGGAGGCCGAAGACTAATTCTGGCAACAGGTCCTTCCTAGTTGCAATTGCAGCGGTTCCAGAACAGGGCTGCAAACCACTACTCCTTGCTGAAGATCTGGAGACTATCCAACTCCTGTCCAAAACACATGACTAGCATGCTCACTGGATCTGTGGGTGTTATTAAAGGTGAGATGATCCTGGCTACCATAAAACAATACCAGTTTGGGGCCGCAAAACCACTACCACCACGATACTGCCGAAGGGCCAACCTCAAAAATCAGTCAGAGAAACAGCTAAATGCCTAAAGAGCCAAATAGCGGAAACTCTGCGGGCTACTGATTCCCGTGGAAATAACGTGGAGCTTCCAGTTGACCCCTGGTGCCTTCAGGGGACTGGGCTCCCTTATATCCTCAGAAGCACAGGTCTAGATAGCCAAGTATTCCATAAAAGCCGATAAATGTGCCCCCGGAGGGAAGGATACATGATACAACGTGTGATTAGATTTACATCCGCGCTTGGCCATGAAGACTTAATCAGATGGTGGATCAAATCACTGCATAATTTGGAACGTCATGCTCGTCCTAGGAAGCCATAATTCTATGCAACAGAATTTTCTAGTTGCAACTTCGATGATTCCAGAGCAGGGCTGCAAATCATTATTCCTTGCTTAAGAGTTGGAGACTTTCCAACTCCTGTCCAGAACACATGTCTAGCATGCTCATTGGATCTGGGAACATTTCCTCAGGTAGGTGTTATTAAAGGTGAAATGAACCCGGCAACCATAGTAACATAGTAACATAGACTGATACGGGGCCACGAAACCACAACCACCACGATACTCCCATATAGGGGCCAACCTCAATAATCAGTCAGAGAACAGTTAAATGTCTAAAGAGACAAATAACGAACTGTGCGGCTTACTGATTCCCGTGGAAATAAAGTGGAGTTTCCAGTTGTACCCCTAATGACTTCAGGGGACTGGGCTCCCTTTTTCCCCCAGTTGCACAAGTCTACATAGTAGCTCTCCATTAAGACCATATATGTGCATCCGGGGGGTAGGATACATGATACATTCTGGATGTCCAATTTTGGGCAAATGGTAGTTCCACATAAAACTCTAAGCTAAATCAACTTTTTGTCACATACTAACAAATGCAGCCGCAGTCTGCTACGCAGCGTCATAATGTTGAAACCACATCTCGCATGAATGATGAGCATCCGTATTTCCGTTGCATCTGTTGAGACAAGACATCACTAATCACGATAGGCTAGCATAAGCGTGCTATCGGAATTATTGTTAAGAAATTGAGTTTAAGTGTTAAACGTGTAAATCACACCATCATGCTTATAATAATGTTTATTTATTAACAAGCGAGCCTCATTGCTGGAATCAATTTTGCGATAAACGAGTTGTGTATACCTCGGATTATTTGGAGATTTAGTGTGAAGAATCAATCAAGTCAAGTTTCGTTTGACCATAAAACTTTCCCAAATTCTAGTGGCCCTAAAAAGCAGCCATTGCAAAAAACCTCTAATTTTATTCATTATTTGCAGCAGCGTAACAGAAATTAAGATATCACGAGGACTGCTACCACCACCTTCACTGAATTATTTTAATTATTTTAAACAAAAATAAATATTACGGGGTATTTTCCAAAAGGGTTTTGTTTTACCATTTTAAGCCAAACACCTGCAGCCAAAATACTAAAAACATGAACAACAACAACAACAAAAAGGAACACAGTCAACTAAAATATTGCAAATCCCAAATGTTTTATTAGTTGCCTTAACAAGCAAAAATGTATTAAATGCAACGGAAATAATTTGCAATTAATTATTTGGCAAATAAAAACAAAATTGATTTGTTAAATCTCTAAACAAATTGCTGAATAAAAATTCACTAAATCATTTACGAATAAATTTGAATATTTATTAACTGAAGGCAAAATGTTCATTACAAAAATGTACAAATAAAATTATCGTAATGAAAAAAAAAAAATTAAAATGAAATAAATAACAAAAATATATATCTGAAATATAATTTATGATGCTGTTCTATTTCAGGAAGTAACGAAATAAAATTTAGATTTTTTGAACTTAAATAAATTTAAAAAATTTAGATGAAAGAAGTAAAAGTTGACATAAGGGAAATTAGATATCGGTTGCTTTTTATAGTGATGTGAAACATTAAGTTGGCAATACTTTGTTTAACTTCAGGCCATCTTGTCAGCTGTTGTAATGGTTTATGCTTATTCTATATTTCAGCATGAATAAACTCACTCCTGAAAATGACCTCCAAATTGTGGAGAGTGGACCCAAAGCTGATACAATTGCCATTGATTCCGATTTGCAGAAGCGTCAATAAACTAAACTGCAGTATTTGAGTGATGGTAATCCTCAAGTGCATGTTGATACACTAGCACTAGTAGTATAAAAAAAATTACTCTATTGTAAGTTGCTGGAATCATTGTTCTACTCTTCTTTAAAAACGATGCTGGTCAAAAGGTTACAGTCAATCGCAACTGCTGTAAAGCCGTCATTTTCATGTATCAATTGTACAACCGTGATGTGCGGTAGCTCTAATTTCAACAAATTAGCGCAACATGTTACACAGCTTGTGCCATAATTGATTTATTGAAGGACATTTTTGGCAACTGTTTGATACTATCAATAAACGAAGCTGGCGTATTTGTAATCCTTAAGTGAATATTGAGACACCTTTATATCCAGAAAATTTCAGTGTTTTGTGGTCAAAACGTTAGTCAATGCTGACTGCTACAAAGTTATAATCACTGATTTTTTCGTTTTTTTTTTTTTTTTATAAAAAAATTCATTGTAAAATATGGAGTCCGCCAAATCACTTTTTTTTTGTTTTAAATGCTATAAAATCCTGAACCAATCGGACTTTGTATGACGTCACAACAAGGTCATTATGCAAAATTCGTCACAATGATGTCTTTGAAATGTTCAATTGTTAAGAACGACGGTGAATTAATGTTGATGGCGCTTAACGCACACTTTCTCCCACAGCAGCAATATTCTCGAGTGTACGCACTGTTTCTGACTTTTCACGCTTTGGTTATCGATAAGGATGCTAGTTTCTTTCACTTTTTTCACAAGATAACGAACATACGGAGTTGACGGTACTTCTCTCCTTCCAAAATCGGTACGCAATTTTCGCACAAATTCTGCAACATTACCATGACTTTCAAAGTAATGTCGCAATATTTTCCGGTGTTATTCAAGCCTATACACAACCATATTCGTTCAGCGAAGGATAAAACTAATTATCTGTCAAATCAAACATGAGCTAAGTGTTACCATTCACGAAATAAGCACTAGTTGAAAATAAAACGTTAGATTGCGGACCCTTCAATAAATCCAAAGGACGACTTTGTAGATAGCCTTCCCAAGGATAGAATGACCCATGGCTTTGTTATAGCTCAAGTATCTCAGAAGCAGCAGTTTAAGAGATATGATTACTTTTTCAAGTTTAACCCAAACGCAAGGAAAATTTTGTTAGCTCCATATTTGCAATGATAAAGAATTCTGATGAACACACCGGCAGTTGGGAAATTGTGTTTTATCTCGTATCCATAAAATTTTTATTTTTGAAATAAATTGCAGAGCTGAATTTTGCAACTTTATAAAAAAAAAACTAATTGATCTCTTTCTCTTAAGGGTTGGTAAAGATTTTGAGCTTCAACTTGATAACGTTGTTGTTTAACTAAATGAAGATTAAAAGAAGCCACATGTGACTCTCCTAAAGGAAATGCATCTACAGTGTGTCTTGGTTTAGTATTAATTTAGAGGTGAATTATTACTCTCTCGAAATCTCGGTGGTCGCATAACAACTGTTATCCAATCTAGTTTTACCTAAATTGAACGATACAAGGATTCAAAATACAATTCTTGCTTCTAATATAACCAATAATATATCTGCGCAGTGCTTAACTCGTATAACTTAATAAGTTTGATGTGATAACACAATAGAGTGGCGTAATAATGCTTTTAAAATATTATTTTTTTAACATCAGATTCAGTATTATAACCCAGAATTTTTTTTTAAAGGGAAATAGCACTACTACTTAGTCACAACCATGATACATTCTTTTGGAAAGGGATAGAGAGGAGATAAGAGAGAATAAGAAGGTAGTGAAAGTAATAGGATAGTTACATAGCCTTTGTAGTGAAAACAAGCACCCCTAGATTGGTGAGCTAAATACGTTACCACTAGCCTTTCGAAGCAACTTTCATTCTAGAAGCCACATTTTATTGGAAATTAACTCTCATATAAGACAGAATAGCGATTTGTGGCTTTGCCTCATCACTGAGAAGCCTCATGACACTAATTTTTTTTTGTAGTCAAACACAGCCAAGGTCTTTGTTGGGATCGAACCACTAGCCTACAGGGCCACCAGAAATTGGTATTATATTTTTTTATAAAGAAAGGTAGCACTTTAGGCAACAATGCCTATTTAGTAAAGTATCGTGCTACATTCTTTAGGAAAGGGATAGAGAAGATATGAAACAGGTAGTGAAAGTAGAAGGATAGTCGGAAATTACTTGTTGTATAAGACAGCATAGCGACCAGTGAGCATGCCTTTATCACTGAGCAGCCCAGCGACAGTCCATTTTTTTCTAGTGAAAAAAAACCAAGGTCTTCGTTGGGAGTTGAACCCACAACCCCCTAGCCTACAGGAGCACCTGCAAATTCGAAAGATTTTGTAATTTGTACACTTTTTGATTACAGGCGAAAAAACAATATTAGAAAACCTATAGCTGCAAAGCAAAACCCGGCTCCAAAAACTGGATTTGAAAACCGGTCCTAAAAATCAAATTCGAAACCAGTTGCAAATACTGAATCCGTAAAACCGCTGCTAAACATTGGATCTGAAATTCAGGTCAAAAACTTGATTCGAAAAAGAATTCCAAAAATTGGAACCATAAAAAGGGCTGGAACCGGCTCTAAAAGTGGGTTCCCAAAAATTCGGAGCCAAGAAATATTTTAAAATTCAAATCCAAAAATCACTTCAAAACCAGTTTGTATTGAAAACCTTCAAAAACCGGCTCAAACTAACCCGTTTATTCTAGTCCAAATACACTTTGCCTTTTTACAATGTCTAGCTTTTT
>JASKUP010000300.1:0-16101 GCA_030448955.1 Trichopoda pennipes
ATATACTAAAATACACTAAACTACACTAAAATACAATAACATATACTAAAATACAGTCAAATATACTAAAACACACTAAAATATACTGAAATACACTGAATTATAATAAAATACACTAAAATATACTAAAACACATTAAAATATACTAAAATAAACTCAATATACTAGAGCACACTAAAACGTACTAAAATACACTAAAATATAGTAAAATACACTAAAATATACTAAAATACACTAAAGTATAATAAATTACACTAAACTATACTAAAATACACTAAAATGTACTAAAATAAACTCAAATTACTAAAATACACTAAAATAAACTCAAATATACTAAAATATACTAAAAAACACTAAAATAAACTAAAATATACAATAAAATATACTAAAATACGGTAGAATATAATAGAATACACTTTAATATACTAAAATACACTAAAATGTACTAAAACACACTAGAATATACTAGAATACACTAAAATATACTAAAATACACTAAAATATATTTAAATACATTAAAAATATAGTAAAATACACTAAAATATACTAAAATACACTAAAATATAGTAAAATAGACTAAAATATACTGAAATACACTGAGATATACTAAAATATACTAAAATAGACTGAAATACACTAAAATATACTAAAATACACTAAAATATACTGAAATACACTAATATATACTAAAATACACTAAAATATACTAAAATAAACTCAAATATACTAAATATACACTAAACTATATATACACTAAAATATACTAAAATACACTAAAATATAGTAAAATACACTAAAATGTACTAAAATACACTAAAATACATTAAAACATACTAAAATACACGAAAATATACTGAAATACACTGAGATACACTAAAATACAATAAAATATACTAAACTACATTAAATTATAATAAAACAAACTAAAATATACTAGAACACACTAAAATATACTAAAATATACTAAAAAACACTAAAATAAACTAACATATACTAGAACACACTAAAATATACTAAAATACGCTAGAATATACTAGAATACACTTAAATATACTAAAATACACTAAAATATACTAAAATACACTAAAATATACTGAAATACACTAAAATATACTAATATACACTAAAATATACTAAAATATACTAAAATACACTAAAATATACAAAAAAAACACTAAAATATACTAAAATACACTAAAATACACTAAAATATACTAAAATCACTAAAATATACTGAAATACACTGAGATATACTAAAATACACTAAAATATACTAAAATACACTAAAATATACTAATACACTTAAATAAATATACTAAAACACACTAAAATACACCAAAATACACTAAAATATACTAAAATACACTAAAATATACTAAAATACACTAAAATACACTAAAATATACTTAAATCACTAAAATATACTGAAATACACTGAGATATACTAAAATATACACTAAAATATACTAAAATACACTAAAATATACTAATACACTTAAATAAATATACTAAAACACACTAAAATACACCAAAATACACTAAAATATACTAAAATACACTAAAATATACTGAAATACACTAAAATATACTAGAACAAACTAAAATATACTAAAATACACTAAAATAAAGTAAAATACACCAAAATGTACTAAAATACACTAAAATACAATAAAATATACTAAAATAAACTCAAATATACTAGAGCACACTAAAATGTACTAAAATACACTAAAATATGGCAAAATACACTAAAATATAGTAAAATACACTAAAAGGTACTAAAATACACTAAAATACATTAAAACATACGAAAATACACGAAAATATACTGAAATACACTGAGATATACTAAAATACACTAAAATATACTAAAACAAAACTAAAATATACTAAAACACACTAAAATAATACTAAAATATACTAAAAAACACTAAAATAAACTCAAATATACTATACCATATATATACTAAAATACGCTAGAATATACTAGAATACACTTAAATATACTAAAATACACTTAAATATACCAAAATGCACTAAAATATACTGAAATACACTAAAATATACTAATATACACTAAAATATACTGAAATATACTAAAATACATTAAAATATACAGAAATACACTAAAATATAGTATAATAAACTAAAATATACTAAAATACACTAAAATACACTAAAATATACTAAAATACACTAAAATATACTGAAGTACACTGAGTAAAATACACTAAAATATACTAAAATACACTAAAATATATAAAATAAACTAAAATATACTAGAACACACCAAAATATACTAAAATATACTAAAATACACTAGAATATACTAAAACACACGTAAATATACTAAAAGACACTAAAATATACTAAAATACACTAAAATGTACTGAAATACACTGAGATATACAAAAATATTAAAATACACTGAAATACACTAAAATATACTAAAATACACTAAAATATACTGAAATACACTAAAATATACTAGAACAAACTAAAATATACTAAAATACACTAAAATATAGTAAAATACACCAAAATGTACTAAAATACACTAAAATACATTAAATATACTAAAATAAACTCAAATATACTAGAACACACTAAAATGTACTAAAATATAGTAAAATACACTAAAATGTACTAAAATACACTAAAATACACTAAAACACACTAAAATACATTAAAACATACTAAAATACACGAAAATATACTGAAATACACTGAGATATACTAAAATACAATAAAATATACTAAAATACACTAAAATATACTAAAACAAACTAAAATATACTAGAAATCACTAAAATATATTAAAATATACTAAAAAACACTAAAATAAACTAAAATATACTATACTATATATATACTAAAATACGCTAGAATATACTAGAATACACTTAAATATACTAAAATACACTTAAATATACCAAAATGCACTAAAATATACTGAAATACACTAAAATATACTAATATACACTAAAATATACTGAAATATACTAAAATACATTAAAATATACAGAAATACACTAAAAAATAGTATAATACACTAAAATATACTAAAATACACTACAATACACTAAAATATACTAAAATACACTAAAATATACTGAAGTACACTGAGTAAAATACACTAAAATATACTAAAATACACTAAAATATACTAAAATAAACTAAAATATACTAGAACACACCAAAATATACTAAAATATACTAAAATACACTAGAATATACTAGAATACACGTAAATATACTAAAAGACACTAAAAAATACCAAAATACACTAAAATATACCAAAAAATACACCCAAATATACTAAATTACACTAAAATACACTAAAATATACTAAAATACACTAAACTATACTAAAGTACACTAAAATATACTAAAATACAGTCAAATATACTAAAATACACTATCATATATTAAAATACACTGAATTATACTAAGATACACTAAAATATACTAAAAAAACTCAAATATACTAGAACACACTAAAATATACTCAAATACACTAAAATATACTAAAACACACTAAAATATACTAAAATAAACTCAAGTATACTAGAGCACACTAAAAAATACTAAAATACACTAAAATATTGTAAACTACATCAAAAGATACTGAAATACACTAAAATATACTAAAATACCCAAAAATGTACTGAAATACACTAAAATATACTAAAATACACTAAAATATACTAAAATACACTAAAATTTAGTAAAATACACTAAAATATACTAAAATGCAGAAAAATACAATAAAATATACTAAAATACACTAAACTATACTAAAATACACTAACATGTACTAAAATACAGTCAAATATACTAAAACACACTAAAATATACTGAAATACACTGAATTATAATAAAATACACTAAAATATACTAAAATACATTAAAATATACTAAAATAAACTCAAATATACTAGAGCACACTAAAATGTACTAAAATACACTAAAATATAGTAAAATACACTAGAAATACTAAAATACACTAAAATATACTAAAATACACTAAACTATACTAAAATACACTAAAATGTACTAAAATAAACTCAAATATACTATTGAAATCTGTGGCCTTTAGAATATGATCAAAAATTTAATGTATTCCGTTTGGTTTGATTGCTATTAACAAACAGATTTATTGAAAAAAAAAGACAATTGGTTTAGTACAATGTTAAATATTCTGAAATTCTCTCTTAGTTATATTGTTGATGTTGTTGCAATATTGCGGTAAAAAATAAGAAAAAAGGAATTTGTGTAATTATAAATCAAAATATGAAGGGAAGTGCCCCAACATTCCGGCGGCGTTGAAAGTACCAGCTTTCAAGACTGCAAGAGAATTGCTAGCTTATGAATGGGTCTGCGGATGATTCCCTTTATAGTCTTCACATCAGCTACACGGATTTTTCCATCTTTAGCGGGTATAGTCGCAACAATCCGTCGTTTAAGCCAATTAAGCGTTGCCAAGTTGTCTTCATGAATTAAAACAAGCATGCCAGGAATCAAATTCGGTACTGTTTTAAACCATCTTTTTTGTTGAATCATTTCATTTAAATAGTCTGTAGACCAGTTACGCCAAAATTGTTGCTTGGTGGCACAGATGCGACGCCACCTTTCGAGCAGACTAATATCTTCGACCTGAATGGAGTGGTCTGGCAAAGAGTTGAGTGGGCCGTTTATCAAAAAATGGCCAGACGTCAAGGCTTCGATGTCATTGGGGTCACTGGACAATGCAGCAATAGGCCTTGAATTCATTATGGCCTCTATTTCAATTAATGCTGTGGTGAGTTCTTCAAATGTCAGTTTTGCTCCAGCTAACGTTCGATATAGATGACCCTTTGCACTCTTCACGGCGGTCTCCCAGAGACCCCCGAAATGTGGTGCCCTTGGTGGTATAAAATGAAAATTTAGAAAAGTTTTTGAACAAAAGTTGTTTAATGAAAATTGAAACTGTTTGTCTAAAAACGCATTTTTTAATTCAATTAGTTTATTGTTGGCACCTACGAAATTTGTTGCGTTATCACTATAAATATCGGAAGGCAGGCCACGTCGTCCAATTAGTCGTTTTAATGACGCTATGAACGCATCAGCGGACAGATCTAAAACTGCTTCAATATTCACCGCCTTTGTTACGAAGCATATGAAAATTGCGCCTTAACTTTTTGTTGGTCGTTTGCCTCTTATCCTATAGTAAGTATCTATTGGACCAAAGAAATCAACTCCACAACGCTGGAATGGTCTTGCAGGGGTGACACGTTCGCTTGGAAGATCTCCTATAACTTGTTCCATCAGTTTGGGACGATATCGAATGCAGCTTATACAGGAACGAACTACCTTTCGAGCGACAGCTCGAACATTGACCACCCAGAATGTCTGACGAGAAAAAGACACAAGCGCCTTTGGTACAGCATGGTAATTTACCAAATGAAGATGTCGTATATAATTTTGAACAAAGTTACAATTTGGCAGCAAGATTGGATGTTTTCTGTCATTGGGAATATTGGCATTTTTGAGTCGGCCGCCTACACGAATCAGTGGAAAATGTGCGCTAGAGTCAATAAATAAGCCAAGAGATATAAGCGATGTTTTGATGTCTAAATGACAAAGTGATGCTGCTGTAAGTTCCATGCTATACAATGCAAAGCGTGTAGATGTGTTCTAACAGTACTTTCTGTTGTACCACGGACAAATTGGAGCAATAACGACACAATTCGAATAGTTTTTGAAAATGAACTTAATTTTTCGCATAGCTCTAAAATACAATTGCTCTGCACTTCGCATTTAAAAAGTGATAGTCGCATCGCAGATTTTATGACAGATTCATCACATTCATTGAGCGACTTAGGCCAGTACGTTTCAGACTGTTTCAAAAAATCCGGCCCAAAAAACCACGTTGACTCCCTTAAAGTTTTGACCGAGCAACCTCGTGAGATGAGATCAGCCGGATTCAGATTGGTTGGTACATGTCGCCAAAAACAATTTGCTGTAAATTCCTAAATTTCGGAGATACGATTTCCAACGAAGGTGGTTAAAGTAGAGGAATGAAGTTGTAACCATCTCAAAATAACAGACGAATCCGTCCAGAGGTACACCTTTGGATTAAATGTTTTGAAAAGTATGGCGATTTTTCGATATAAAATTGACAGAAGATGGGCGCCACAAAGCTCTAGTTGTGGCATCGTTCGTTTTTTTGTTGGTGCCACACGACATTTTGCTGCAAAGAGAATTGAATTTACGTGGCCTTGTTTATTTCGTGCACATATATAAAAGCAGCAACCGTACGCACGCAGAGAGGCGTCGCTAAACCCATGAAGTTGTATTTCTGTAAAATTTTCGTTCAAAACAAAGCGCGGGATAGGAATTTGGTTTAAATTGTGCAAGTCTTCTAAGCATGCTATAATTGAGTTTTTGATATTTTCTGGAACTTCGGTGTCCCAATCATACTTTTGTAACCACAGATTTTGCAATAAGACTCTTAAAATGATTATAATAGGACTAATTAAGCCCATAGGATCAAAAACCGATGCAGTTAACGATAAAAGGGCTCGTTTTGTGTAAGCTGAAAACTTTCGTTCAGCTTTAAATGTGAAAAGAAAATTGTCATTTACTGGATCCCAATTAATGCCGAGTGCGCTATGAATCTGTAACTTTTCCAAGTTCATGTTTTTTGGCGAGTTCTCATCTGAGGGAAAATCATTATGATTTGATTGAATTTTTGCAATTTCTAAACCGGCTTCGGATAAAATGTACGCAACTTCATTCTTTACTTGAAGTAGTTCTTCAATGGTATTTGCTCCTGTGAGCATATCGTCTACGTGAAAATGATTTCGAATTACTGAGGCACCTATTGGATGTGATGATTTAAATTTATCGGCTGAAAAATGAAGGCTGCGAATCGCTAAAAAAGGGGATGCCGACATACCGTAAGTTATGGTGTTGAGCTGATAGATGTTGATTGGCTGATTTTCGCTAGATCTCCATAAAATTTGCTGAAATGGTCGATGCGACCAGTGTACCAAAAACATCCGATACATTTTAACTATGTCGGCAGTCAATGCATATTTGTACATTCGAAAACGCAGAACTTGTAAGAACAGCTCATCTTGAATGGTTGGTCCGATTAGAAGTATGTCATTTAACGACTTTTTCGACGAGGTTTTTGCCGAAGCATCAAACACAACTCTTAGCTTTGTGGTCGTATTATTGGGTCGCAGAACGCAATGGTGGGGTATAAAATAATGGCAAGAATGCATGATGGGATTTTGTACAAGGGACATATGTCCCATTTGCTCATATTCAGTCATGAATTGAACATACTGCGATTTTAAATTGGAATCTCGAACCAAACGACGTTCAAGAAGGTGAAATCTTTTTACTGCTGAACTATAAGATGAACCCAAAGCCGAAAAATCTTCTTTGAAGGGTAACTTTACTACGATTTTTCCTAGCGTATCGGTCTCTACGTTTTCTGTGAAATGTGATTCGCATAATTGCTGTTCTGGTGTCCACTTATTTGTTGGATGATATATTTCTTCCATACGCCACAAAAATTTAATTTGTTCATTAAGATCAGTAGATTCATGCGTTGAAATCATACATTTTGGCACCGACGAATTTGAGTTTGATTTGTAGCGTCCTGTAACAATCCATCCGACCTTAGTTTCCTGACAAGTGGGCATATTTGGGCCAAGGCTTATTTTTCCAGAAAGCAATACGTTAAAAAAATATTCAGTTCCTAGTAATAAATCGATAGGTTGCTGTTTGTAAAAGTATTTATCAGCCATGTCTATTGCAGGTATGTTCCAATTACTGGTATTAATATTGCTAGATGGAAGATAGCCTGAAATCCGATTGGTTACCAATAAATTGAGAGAAGGATCGTGAGAGTTGAATCGAGATCTAATTGTTGAATTTACTTCGTATTTAATGTTAGATAAAGAGCCTCCAACCCCTGAAACATCAATCGATAATTTTTTACGCGTTAAATTCAAAAGACTAGCGAACTTGTCGGTTATAAGATTCACTTGTGAACATGAATCTAGTAATGCTCTTCCCAATTTGTAACCGCCGTCGTTGTCAGAAACGAGAACAATTGCTGTTGCAAGAATAACATTACTTGACTGATTGTTTACATGAGTGTTAACGGCTGCGAGAGAATTTGAAGGGAATGCATGTGAAGCGTTATTGCTAGTAGATGGTAATTCACGATGTAACAAAGTATGGTGAGAGAGTTTGCATGTTTTACAACGGTATTTTGAAGTACAATGGGAGACATTGTGTCCCAGCGATAGGCAATTGATACAAGCACCCAGTTTTTTAACAGTGTCAAATCTGCTTGTTGCGTCCATAGATTTAAAATTCGAACAATTACTGCTCCAATGATCCAGTCGCTTACAAAAAATTCAAGTTCTTTTAACGTGAGCCATGAATGAATGTTTTTTCTGTGTACGACGTGATATGGGGCGTTTATCATGAGGCATTTCTGCAGGAGATTTATTAATCGACGATGGCTGAGATTCAATTGACTCTAAAAATTGGCATCTTCGCTCTAAAGTTTTAATGAATCCTTCCCATGAAGGTAAAGCACTGAAGTCAATGGCCTCTTTCCATTTCATTTCGGAATCTGAGTCAACCTTTGTTAGAATTAAATGAATAAGCATGGCATTACAAATCTCTTGCTCATTGCCCAATGATTTTAACGAGCTATAAATAGCTAAAGAATTATCAATTAATGCGCGAAGTTGCATGGCAGATGGTTTTTCGACGGATGGTAATTCATACAAATTAGAAATATGCTCTAGAAATATTAACGTTTTATTATTGTACCGTTCGTCAAGGCGTTTGAGTGCCTTATTGTAATTTTCTTCGGTTATTTCAAATGCACGTATTGTATCAAGAGCTTGCCCTGATAAGCAGTGCAACAAATGATTAAATCTCTCAATGTTAGACAGCGAAGAGTCGTTATGCACCAGTTGCTTAAACGTTGCTATAAAATTTTTATACGCAGAATATTTGCCGTTAAAATCTGGTAAATGTAACTTTGGCAATTTTGACATTGAGCTGGCTGGAAGTGCAAACGACGCTTCAGTGGCTCTCTTGTAATTATCCCCCATTAAATCAATTATTTTTGATTTTGTTTGAATACATAATTCTTCAATGTCGGCCCTTGTCGTATCTTTTGGGTTTTGTGTTTCAATGTCATTTTGTATTGAAAGCAGTTGTTTGAAATGTGCTTCCACTAAACTCAATCGGCACTCAATTTCAGATGAAGACATTGAGCCATTTACGAGGTTTTTAATACGGGTGACATTTGCCTTTACCGACGAACGTTGCCTTTGAAGAGTTTCGAATTCCGCCATTTTTAAAAAATCGCTTTGCGCTGAATTGAATTCTAAAACCTCTTGCTGTATACAGGCGACTTGGTTTCTGTGCTTGTTTTCTGTGCTTGTTTTAATCCAAATTCAATTGTAAACTTTTTCCACTCGCTCGATCTGCTCTAGCGTTCTTTGGGCGGACTGTGTGCGCAGTGCTGCTAACGGTTCCAACTTTGTGGTCAGTAAATTCCTTTCAGCCTTTCTGCTCTTGGTCGAGCAACGAATAATTTGTTGGTAGTAAATTGCCTTCCGCTTTAATGCTTTGATTAATTAAATTGTTTTATTAATTTTTATTTTATTAATTTTTACTAATTCGAGCCCCACGTTGGCGCCAAAAATATTGAAATCTGTGGCCATTAGAATATGATCAAAAATTTAATGTATTCCGTTTGGTTTGATTGCTATTAACAAACTGATTTATTGAAAAAAAAAGACAATTGGTTTAGTACAATGTTAAATATTCTGAAATTCTCTCTTAGTTATATTGTTGATGTTGTTGCAATATTGCGGTAAAAAATAAGAAAAAAGGAATTTGTGTAATTATAAATCAAAAAATGAAGGGAAGTGCCCCAGCATATACTAAAATACACTAAAATAAACTCAAATATACTAAAATATACTAAAAAACTACTAAAATAAACTAAAATATACTAGAACACACTAAAATACGCTAGAATATACTAGAATACACTTAAATATACTAAATTACACTAAAATATACTAAAATACACTAAAATATACTGAAATACACTAAAATATACTAATATACACTAAAATATAATGAAATATACTAAAATACACTAAAATATACAAAAAAAACACTAAAATATACTAAAATACACTAAAATATACTAAAATACACTAAAATACACTAAACTATACAAAAATACACTAAAATATATTGAAGTACACTGAGATATACTAAAATACACTAAAATATACTAAAAATACACTAAAATATACTAATACACTTAATAAATATACTAAAACACACTAAAATACACCAAAATACACTAAAATATACTAAAATACACTAAAATACACTAAAATATACTATAATACACTAAACTATACTAAAATACACTAAAAAATACTAAAATACAGTAAAATATACTGAAATAAACTAAATTATACTAAAATACACTAGAACACACTAAATAATACTAAAATATACCAAAATACACTAGAATATACTAGAATGCACTTAAATATACTAAGACACACTAAAATGATACCAAAATACACAAAAATATACTAAAATAAACTAAAATATACTAAAATACACCAAAATACACTAAAATACACTAAAATATACTAAAATACACTAAACTATACTAAAATACACTAAAATATACTAAAAAAAACTCAAATATACTAAAATACACTAAAATATACTTAAATATAACTCAAATATACTAAAATATACTAAAAAACACTAAAATAAACTAAAATATACTAGAACACATTAAAATATATTAAAATACGCTAGAATATACTAGAATACACTTTAATATACTAAAATACACTAAAATATACTAAAATATACTAAAATACACTAAAATATTATAAAATACACTAAAATATAGTATAAAATACACTAAAATATATACTAAAATACACTAAAATACACTAAAATATACTAAAAATACACACTAAAATATACTAAAATACCCTAAAATATACTGAAATACACTAAGATATACTAAAATATACCAAAAATACACTGAAATACACTAAAATATACTAAAATACACTAAAATATACTGAAATACACTAAAATATACTAATATACACTAAAATATACTAAAATAAACTCAAATATACTAGAACACACTAAAATATACTAAAATACACTAAAATATAATAAAATACACTAAAATGTACTGAAATACACTAAAATACACTAAATACATTAAAATAAACTAAAATACACGAAAATATAATGAAATACACTGAGATATACTAAAATACAGTAAAATATACTAAAATACACTAAAATATACCAAAATGTACTAAACGATACTGAAATACACTAAAATATACTAAAATACACTAAACTATACTAAAATACACTAAAATATACTAAAAAAAACTCAAATATACTAAAATACACTAAAATATACTTAAGTAAACTCAAATATACTAAAATATACTAAAAAACACTAAAATAAACTAAAATATACTAGAACACACTAAAATATATTAAAATACGCTAGAATATACTAGAATACACTTTAATATACTAAAATACACTAAAATATACTAAAATATACTAAAATACACCTAAAATATTTTAAAATACACTAAAATATAGTAAAATACACTAAAATATACTAAAATACACTAAAATATACTAAAATACACTAAAATATACTAAAATACCCTAAAATATACTGAAATACACTAAGATATACTAAAATATACCAAAATACACTGAAATACACTAAAATATACTAAAATACACTAAAATATACTGAAATACACTAAAATATACTAATATACACTAAAATATACTAAAATAAACTCAAATATACTAGAACACACTAAAATATACTAAAATACACTAAAATATAATAAAATACACTAAAATGTACTGAAATACACTAATATATACTAAAATACATTAAAATAAACTAAAATACACGAAAATATAATGAAATACACTGAGATATACTAAAATACAGTAAAATATACTAAAATACACTAAAATATACTAAAACAAACTAAAATATACTAGAAAACACTAAAATATACTAAAAGATACTAAAAACACTAAAATAAACTAAATATAACTATACTATCTATTATACTAAAATACAATAGAATATACTAGAATACACTTAAATATACTAAAATACCACTAAAATATACCAAAATGTACTAAACTATACTGAAATACACTAAAATATACTAAAATACACTAAAATATACTAAAATAAACTCAAATATACTAGAACCCACTAAAATATACTAAAATACACTAAAATATAGTAAAATACACTAAAATGTACTAAAATACACTAAAATACATTAAAATAAACTAAAATACACGAAAATATAATGAAATACACTGAGATATACTAAAATACAATAAAATATACTAAAATGCACTAAAATGCACTAAAATATACTAAAACAAACTAAAATATACTAGAACACACTAAAATATACTAAAATATACTAAAAAAACACTAAAATAAACTAAAATACACTAAAATATACTGAAATACCCTAAAATATACTGAAATACACTGAGAATATACTAAAATATACCAAAATACACTGAAATACACTAAAATATACTAAAATACACTAAAATATACTGAAATACACTAAAATATACTAAAATACACTAAAATATACTAAAATAAACTCAAATATACTAGAACACACTAAAATATACTAAAATACACTAAAATGGTACTGGAAATACACTAAAATACACTAAAATACATTAAAATAAAACTAAAATACACGAAAATATAATAAAATACACTGAGCTATACTAAAATACAATAAAAATATACTAAAATACACTAGAAAAGTATACTTAAACAAACTAAAATATACTAGAACACACTAAGATATACTAAAATACCTAGAATATACTAGAATACACTTAAATATACTACAGTACACTAAAATATAGCTAAAATACACTAAAATATACTAAAAAAAACTCAAATATACTAAAATACACTAAAATATACTAAAATAAACTCAAATATACTTACATATACTAAAAAACACTAAAATAAACTAAAATATACTAGAACACACTAAAATATATTAAAATACGCTAGAATATACTAGAATGCACTTTAATAGACTAAAATACACTAAATTATACTAAAATATACTAAAATACACTAGAATATTCTAGCATACACTAAAATATACTAAAATACACTAAAATACACTAAAATATTTTAAAATACACTATAATATAGTAAAATACACTAAAATATACTAAAATATACTAAAATATACTAAAATACACTAAAATATACTGAAATACACTAAGATATACTAAAATATACCAAAATACACTGAAATACACTAAAATATACTAAAATACACTAAAATATACTGAAATACACTAAAATATACTAAAATACACTAAAATATACTAAAATAAACTCAAATATACGAGAACACACTAAAATATACTAAAATATACTAAAATATAATTAAAACACACAAAAATGTGCTGAAATACACTAAAATACATTAAAAATAAACTAAAATACACGAAAATATAATGAAATACACTGAGATATACTAAAATACAATAAAATATGCTAAAATACACTAAAGTATACTAAAACAAACTAAAATATACTAGAAAACACTAAAATATACTAAAATATACTAAAAACACTAAAAAAACTAAAATATACTATACTATATATATACTAAAATACAACAGAATATACTAGAATACACTTAAATATACTAAAATATACTAAAATATACCAAAATGCACTAAAATATACTGAAATACACTAAAATATACTAAAATACACTAAATATACTAAAATAAACTCAAATATACTAGAACCCACTAAAACATACTAAAATACACTAAAATATAGTAAAATACACTAAAATGTACTCAAATACACTAAAATACATTAAAATAAACTAAAATACACGAAAATATAATGAAATACACTGAGATATACTAAAATACAATCGAAATATACTAAAACAAACTAAAATATACTAGAACACATTAAAATATACTAAAATATACTAAAAAAACACTAAAATAAACTAAAATATACTAGAACACACTAAAATATACTAAAATACGCTAGAATATACTAGAATACACTTAAATATACTACAATACACTAAAATATACTAAAATACACTAAAATATACTGAAATACACTAAAATATACTAATATACACTAAAATATACTTAATATACTAAAATACAATAAAATATACAAAAAAAAAAAACACTAAAATATACTAAAATACACTAAAATATACTAAAATACACTAAAATATGCTAAACTATAATGAAATACACTAAATATACTGAAATACACTGAGATATACTAAAATACACTAAAAATATACTAAAATACACTAAAATATACTAATACACTTAAATAAATATACTAAAACACACTAGAATACACCAAGATACACTAAAATATACTAAAATACACTAAAATACACTAAAAAATACTAAAATACAGTAAAATATACTGAAATACACTGAATTATACTGAAATACACTAAAATATACTAGAACACACTAAAATATACTAAAATATACCAAAATATACAGGAATATACTAGAATACACTTAAATATACTAAAACACACTAAAATATACGAAAATACTCTAAAATATACTAAAATAAACTAAAATATACTAAAATACACTAACATACAATAAAATATACTAAAATACACTAAATTATACTAAAATACACTAAAATATACTGAAATATACTAAAATACACTAAAATATACAAAAATATACTAAAATATAGTATAATACACCAAAATGTACTAAAGTACACTCAAATATACTAAAATAAAATAAAATATACTAAAATACACTAAAATATACTAATACACTTAAATAAATATACTAAAACACACTAAAATACACCAAAATACACTAAAATATATTAAAATACACTAAAATACACTAAAATATACTATAATTTTAAACTATACTAAATACACTAAAAAATACTAAAATACACTAAAATATACTGAAATACACTGAATTATACTAAAATACACTAAAAATATACTAAAAAAAACTCAAATATACTACAACACACTAAAATATACTAAAATACACTCAAATATACTAAAACACACTAAAATATACTGAAATAAACTCAAATATACTAGAGCACACTAAGAAATACTAAAATACACTAAAATGTTGTAAAATACATCAAAATATACTGAAAATACACTAAAAATATACTAAAAGATACTAAAAACACTAAAATAAACTAAAATATACTATACTATATATATACTAAAATACAATAGAATATACTAGAATACACTTAAATATACTAAAATACACTAAAATATACCAAATTGTACTAAACTATACTGAAATACACTAAAATATACTAAAATACACTAAAATATACTAAAATAAACTCAAATATACTAGAACCCACTAAAATAAACTAAAATACACGAAAATATAATGAAATACACTGAGCTATACTAAAATACAATAAAATATACTAAAATACACTAAAATATACTAAAACAAGTGTATTTTATTGTGTTTCAGTGTACTTTAGTGCATTTTAGTGTATATTTTAGTATATTTAAGTGTATTTTAGTGGTAGTTAAGTGTATTATAGTGTGGTTTAGTGTTTTTGAGTATATTTTGGTGTATTTTATTGTATTTTAGTGTTTTTTAGTATATTTTAGTATATTTGAGTGTATTTTAGTGTATTATAATGTATTTTAGTGTATTTATGTGTGTTTTAGTGTTTTTTGGTATATTTGGTTTATTTTGGTGTATATTAGTGTATTTTAGCGCAGTTTAATGTATTTAAGTGCATTTTAGTATATTTTAGTGCATTTTAGGGTATTTTAGTATATTTAAGTATATTTTAGTGTATTTTAGTGTATTTTAGTGTATTAAAATGTATTTTAGTGTATTTATGTGTGTTGTAGTGTTTTTTTAGTATATTTTAGTGTTTTT
>JASKUP010000301.1:0-19366 GCA_030448955.1 Trichopoda pennipes
ATTGAGAAATGGACTGAAAATACCTATATATTTGTCATTAAAAATATGAATTTAATATTGGAAACTTAAAATAGCTTTTAGTTCCTTAAATAACCGCCCAATTGAGAAAAGGACTGAAAATATCTATATATTTTTCATTAAAAATATGACTTTTATATTGGAAATTTAAAATAGCTTTCAGTTTCTTAAATAAGCGCCCAATTGAGAAAAGGACTGAAAATACCTATATATTTGTCATTAAAAATATGAATTTAATATTGGAAACTTAAAATAGCTTTTAGTTCCTTAAATAAACGCCCAATTGAGAAATGGACTGAAAATACCTATATATTTGTCATTAAAAATATGAATTTAATATTGGAAATTTAAAATAGCTTTTAGTTTCTTAAATAAGCGCCCAATTGAGAAAAGGACTGAAAATATCTATATATTTGTCATTAAAAATATGAATTTAATATTGAAAATTTAAAATAGCTTTTACTTCCTTAAATAAGCGCCTAAATGAGAAATGGACTGAAAATACCTATATATTTGTCATTAAAAATATGAATTTAATATTGGAAACTTAAAATAGCTTTTAGTTCCTTAAATAACCGCCCAATTGAGAAAAGGACTGAAAATATCTATATATTTTTCATTAAAAATATGACTTTTATATTGGAAATTTAAATTAGCTTTCAGTTTCTTAAATAAGCGCCCAATTGAGAAAAGGACTGAAAATACCTATATATTTGTCATTAAAAATATGAATTTAATATTGGAAACTTAAAATAGCTTTTAGTTCCTTAAATAAACGCCCAATTGAGAAATGGACTGAAAATACCTATATATTTGTCATTAAAAATATGAATTTAATATTGGAAATCTAAAATAGCTTTTAGTTTCTTAAATAAGCGCCCAATTGAGAAAAGGACTGAAAATATCTATATATTTGTCATTAAAAATATGAATTTAATATTGAAAATTTAAAATAGCTTTTACTTCCTTTAATAAGCGCCCAATTGAGAAATGGACTGAAAATACCTATATATTTGTCATTAAAAATATGAATTTAATATTGGAAACTTAAAATAGCTTTTAGTTCCTTAAATAACCGCCCAATTGAGAAAAGGACTGAAAATATCTATATATTTTTCATTAAAAATATGACTTTTATATTGGAAATTTAAAATAGCTTTCAGTTTCTTAAATAAGCGCCCAATTGAGAAAAGGACTGAAAATACCTATATATTTGTCATTAAAAATATGAATTTAATATTGGAAACTTAAAATAGCTTTTATTTCCTTAAATAAACGCCCAATTGAGAAATGGACTGAAAATACCTATATATTTGTCATTAAAAATATGAATTTAATATTGGAAATCTAAAATAGCTTTTAGTTCCTTAAATAAACGCCCAATTGAGAAAAGGACTGAAAATACCTATATATTTGTCACTAAATATATGAATTTAATATTGGAAATCTAAAATAGCTTTTACTTCCTTAAATAAGCGCCCAATTGAGAAATGGACTGAAAATACCTATATATTTGTCATTAAAAATATGAATTTAATATTGGAAACTTAAAATAGCTTTTAGTTCCTTAAATAACCGCCCAATTGAGAAAAGGACTGAAAATATCTATATATTTTTCATTAAAAATATGACTTTTATATTGGAAATTTAAAATAGCTTTCAGTTTCTTAAATAAGCGCCCAATTGAGAAAAGGACTGAAAATACCTATATATTTGTCATTAAAAATATGAATTTAATATTGGAAACTTAAAATAGCTTTTAGTTCCTTAAATAAACGCCCAATTGAGAAATGGACTGAAAATACCTTAATATTTGTCATTAAAAATATGAATTTAATATTGGAAATTTAAAATAGCTTTTAGTTTCTTAAATAAGCGCCCAATTGAGAAAAGGACTGAAAATATCTATATATTTTTCATTAAAAATATGAATTTAATATTGGAAATTTAAAATAGCTTTTAGTTTCTTAAATAAACGCCCAATTGAGAAAAGGACTGAAAATATCTATATATTTTTCATTAAAAATATGACTTTTATATTGAAAATTTAAAATAGCTTTCAGTTTCTTAAATAAGCGCCTAAATGAGAAAAGATCTGAAAATACCTATATATTTGTCATTAAAAATATGAATTTAATATTGGAAATTTAAAATAGCTTTTACTTCCTTAAATAAGCGCCTAAATGAAAAAAGGACTGAAAATATCTATATATTTGTCAATAAAAATATAAATTTAATATTGGAAATCTAAAATAGCTTTTAGTTCCTTAAATAAACGCCCAATTGAGAAAAGGACTGAAAAGACCTATATATTTGTCATTAAAAATATGAATTTAATATTGGAAATTTAAAATAGCTTTTACTTCCTTAAATAATCGCCTAAATGAGAAAAGAACTGAAAATACCAATATATTTGTCATTAAAAATATGAATTTAATATTGGAAATTTGAAATAGGTTTTAGTTTCTTAAATAAGCGCCCAATTGAGAAAAGGACTGAAAATATCTATATCTTTTTAATTAAAAATATGACTTTTATATTGGAAATTTACAATAGCTTTCAGTTTCTTAAATAAGCGCCCAATTGAGAAAAGGACTGAAAATACCTATATATTTGTCATTAAAAATATGAATTTAATATTGGAAACTTAAAATAGCTTTTAGTTCCTTAAATAAACGCCCAATTGAGAAAAGGACTGAAAATATCTATATATTTTTCATTAAAAATATGACTTTTATATTGAAAATTTAAAATAGCTTTCAGTTTCTTAAATAAGCGCCCAATTGAGAAAAGGACTGAAAATACCTGTATATTTGTCATTAAAAATATGAATTTAATATTGGAAATTTAAAATAGCTTTTACTTCCTTAAATAAGCGCCTAAATGAGAAAAGGACTGAAAATACCTATATATTTGTCATTAAAAATATGAATTTAATATTGGAAATTTAAAATAGCTTTTACTTCCTTAAATAAGCGCCTAAATGAGAAAAGGACTGAAAATACCTATATATTTGTCATTAAAAATATGAATTTAATATTGGAAATTTAAAATAGCTTTTACTTCCTTAAATAAGCGCCTAAATAAGAAAAGGACTGAAAATACCTATATATTTGTCATTAAAAATATGAATTTAATATTGGAAATTTAAAATAGCTTTTAGTTTCTTAAATAAGCGCCCAATTGAGAAAAGGACTGAAAATACCTATATATTTGTCATTAAAAATATGAATTTAATATTGGAAATTTAAAATAGCTTTTACTTCCTTAAATAAGCGCCCAATTGAGAAAAGGACTGAAAATACCTATATATTTGTCATTAAAAATATGAATTTAATATTGGAAATTTAAAATAGCTTTTACATCCTTAAATAAGCGCCTAAATGAGAAAAGGACTGAAAATAACTATATATTTGTCATTAAAAATATGAATTTAATATTGGAAATTTAAAATAGCTTTCAGTTTCTTAAATAAGCGCCCAATTGAGAAAAGGACTGAAAATACCTATATATTTGTCATTAAAAATATGAATTTAATATTGGAAATTTAAAATAGCTTTTACTTCCTTAAATAAGCGCCCAATTGAGAAAAGGACTGAAAATACCTATATATTTGTCATTAAAAATATGAATTTAATATTGGAAACTTAAAATAGCTTTTAGTTCCTTAAATAAACGCCCAATTGAGAAAAGGACTGAAAATATCTATATATTTTTCATTAAAAATATGACTTTTATATTGAAAATTTAAAATAGCTTTCAGTTTCTTAAATAAGCGCCCAATTGAGAAAAGGACTGAAGATACCTGTATATTTGTCATTAAAAATATGAATTTAATATTGGAAATTTAAAATAGCTTTTACTTCCTTAAATAAGCGCCTAAATGAGAAAAGGACTGAAAATACCTATATATTTGTCATTAAAAATATGAATTTAATATTGGAAATTTAAAATAGCTTTTACTTCCTTAAATAAGCGCCTAAATGAGAAAAGGACTGAAAATACCTATATATTTGTCATTAAAAATATGAATTTAATATTGGAAATTTAAAATAGCTTTTACTTCCTTAAATAAGCGCCTAAATAAGAAAAGGACTGAAAATACCTATATATTTGTCATTAAAAATATGAATTTAATATTGGAAATTTAAAATAGCTTTTAGTTTCTTAAATAAGCGCCCAATTGAGAAAAGGACTGAAAATACCTATATATTTGTCATTAAAAATATGAATTTAATATTGGAAATTTAAAATAGCTTTTACTTCCTTAAATAAGCGCCCAATTGAGAAAAGAACTGAAAATACCTATATATTTGTCATTAAAAATATGAATTTAATATTGGAAATTTAAAATAGCTTTTACATCCTTAAATAAGCGCCTAAATGAGAAAAGGACTGAAAATAACTATATATTTGTCATTAAAAATATGAATTTAATATTGGAAATTTAAAATAGCTTTTATTTCCTTAAATAAGCGCCTAAATGAGAAAAGGACTGAAAATACCTATATATTTGTCATTAAAAATATGAATTTAATATTGGAAATTTAAAATAGCTTTTACTTCCTTAAATAAGCGCCTAAATGAGAAAAGGACTGAAAATACCTATATATTTGTCATTAAAAATATGAATTTAATATTGGAAATTTAAAATAGCTTTTAGTTTCTTAAATAAGCGCCCAATTGAGAAAAGGACTGAAAATACCTATATATTTGTCATTAAAAAAATGAATTTAATATTGGAAATCTAAAATAGCTTTTACTTCCTTAAATAAGCGCCCAATTGAGAAATGGACTGAAAATACCTATATATTTGTCATTAAAAATATGAATTTAATATTGGAAACTTAAAATAGCTTTTAGTTCCTTAAATAACCGCCCAATTGAGAAAAGGACTGAAAATATCTATATATTTTCCATTAAAAATATGACTTTTATATTGAAAATTTAAAATAGCTTTCAGTTTCTTAAATAAGCGCCCAATTGAGAAAAGGACTGAAAATACCTATATATTTGTCATTAAAAAAATGAATTTAATATTGGAAATCTAAAATAGCTTTTACTTCCTTTAATAAGCGCCCAATTGAGAAATGGACTGAAAATACCTATATATTTGTCATTAAAAATATGAATTTAATATTGGAAACTTAAAATAGCTTTTAGTTCCTTAAATAACCGCCCAATTGAGAAAAGGACTGAAAATATCTATATATTTTTCATTAAAAATATGACTTTTATATTGGAAATTTAAAATAGCTTTCAGTTTCTTAAATAAGCGCCCAATTGAGAAAAGGACTGAAAATATCTATATATTTTTCATTAAAAATATGACTTTTATATTGGAAATTTAAAATAGCTTTCAGTTTCTTAAATAAGCGCCCAATTGAGAAAATAACTGAAAATACCTATATATTTGTCATTAAAAATATGAATTTAATATTGGAAATCTAAAATAGCTTTTACTTCCTTAAATAAGCGCCTAAATGAGAAAAGGACTGAAAATATCTATATATTTGTTAATAAAAATATGAATTTAATATTGGAAATCTTAAATAGCTTTTAGTTCCTTAAATAAACGCCCAATTGAGAAAAGGACTGAAAATACCTATATATTTGTCATTAAAAATATGAATAGCTTTTAGTTCCTTAAATAAGCGCCCAATTGAGAAAAGGACTGAAAATACCTATATATTTGTCATTAAAAATATGAATTTAATATTGGAAACTTGAAATAGCTTTTAGTTCCTTAAATAAACGCCCAATTGAGAAAATAACTGAAAATACCTATATATTTGTCATTAAAAATATGAATTTAATATTGGAAATCTAAAATAGCTTTTACTTCCTTAAATAAGCGCCTAAATGAGAAAAGGACTGAAAATATCTATATATTTGTTAATAAAAATATGAATTTAATATTGGAAATCTAAAATAGCTTTTAGTTCCTTAAATAAACGCCCAATTGAGAAAAGGACTGAAAATACCTATATATTTGTCATTAAATATATGAATTTAATATTGGAAATTTGAAATAGGTTTTAGTTTCTTAAATAAGCGCCCAATTGAGAAAAGGACTGAAAATATCTATATCTTTTTAATTAAAAATATGACTTTTATATTGGAAATTTACAATAGCTTTCAGTTTCTTAAATAAGCGCCCAATTGAGAAAAGGACTGAAAATACCTATATATTTGTCATTAAAAATATGAATTTAATATTGGAAACTTAAAATAGCTTTTAGTTCCTTAAATAAACGCCCAATTGAGAAAAGGACTGAAAATATCTATATATTTTTCATTAAAAATATGACTTTTATATTGAAAATTTAAAATAGCTTTCAGTTTCTTAAATAAGCGCCCAATTGAGAAAAGGACTGAAAATACCTGTATATTTGTCATTAAAAATATGAATTTAATATTGGAAATTTAAAATAGCTTTTACTTCCTTAAATAAGCGCCTAAATAAGAAAAGGACTGAAAATACCTATATATTTGTCATTAAAAATATGAATTTAATATTGGAAATTTAAAATAGCTTTTACTTCCTTAAATAAGCGCCTAAATGAGAAAAGGACTGAAAATACCTATATATTTGTCATTAAAAATATGAATTTAATATTGGAAATTTAAAATAGCTTTTACTTCCTTAAATAAGCGCCTAAATAAGAAAAGGACTGAAAATACCTATATATTTGTCATTAAAAATATGAATTTAATATTGGAAATTTAAAATAGCTTTTAGTTTCTTAAATAAGCGCCCAATTGAGAAAAGGACTGAAAATACCTATATATTTGTCATTAAAAATATGAATTTAATATTGGAAATCTAAAATAGCTTTTACTTCCTTAAATAAGCGCCCAATTGAGAAATCGACTGAAAATACCTATATATTTGTCATTAAAAATATGAATTTAATATTGGAAACTTAAAATAGCTTTTAGTTCCTTAAATAACCGCCCAATTGAGAAAAGGACTGAAAATATCTATATATTTTTCATTAAAAATATGACTTTTATATTGAAAATTTAAAATAGCTTTCAGTTTCTTAAATAAGCGCCCAATTGAGAAAAGGACTGAAAATACCTATATATTTGTCATTAAAAAAATGAATTTAATATTGGAAATCTAAAATAGCTTTTACTTCCTTTAATAAGCGCCCAATTGAGAAATGGACTGAAAATACCTATATATTTGTCATTAAAAATATGAATTTAATATTGGAAACTTAAAATAGCTTTTAGTTCCTTAAATAACCGCCCAATTGAGAAAAGGACTGAAAATATCTATATATTTTTCATTAAAAATATGACTTTTATATTGGAAATTTAAAATAGCTTTCAGTTTCTTAAATAAGCGCCCAATTGAGACAAGGACTGAAAATACCTATATATTTGTCATTAAAAATATGAATTTAATATTGGAAACTTAAAATAGCTTTTAGTTCCTTAAATAAACGCCCAATTGAGAAATGGACTGAAAATACCTTAATATTTGTCATTAAAAATATGAATTTAATATTGGAAATTTAAAATAGCTTTTAGTTTCTTAAATAAGCGCCTAATTGAGAAAAGGACTGAAAATATCTATATATTTTTCATTAAAAATATGAATTTAATATTGGAAACTTAAAATAGCTTTTAGTTCCTTAAATAAACGCCCAATTGAGAAATGGACTGAAAATACCTATATATTTGTCATTAAAAATATGAATTTAATATTGGAAATTTAAAATAGCTTTTAGTTTCTTAAATAAGCGCACAATTGAGAAAAGGACTGAAAATATCTATATATTTTTCATTAAAAATATGAATTTAATATTGGAAATTTAAAATAGCTTTTAGTTTCTTAAATAAACGCCCAATTGAGAAAAGGACTGAAAATATCTATATATTTGTCAATAAAAATATGAATTTAATATTGGAAATTTAATATAGCTTTTAGTTTCTTAAATAAGCGCCCAATTGAGAAAAGGACTGAAAAGACCTATATATTTGTCATTAAAAATATGAATTTAATATTGGAAATTTAAAATAGCTTTTACTTCCTTAAATAAGCGCCTAAATGAAAAAAGGACTGAAAATATCTATATATTTGTCAATAAAAATATGAATTTAATATTGGAAATCTAAAATAGCTTTTACTTCCTTAAATAAGCGCCCAATTGAGAAATGGACTGAAAATACCTATATATTTGTCATTAAAAATATGAATTTAATATTGGAAACTTAATATAGCTTTTAGTTCCTCAAATAACCGCCCAATTGAGAAAAGGACTGAAAATATCTATATATTTTTCATTAAAAATATGACTTTTATATTGGAAATTTAAAATAGCTTTCAGTTTCTTAAATAAGCGCCCAATTGAGAAAAGGACTGAAAATACCTATATATTTGTCATTAAAAATATAAATTTATTATTGGAAACTTAAAATAGCTTTTAGTTCCTTAAATAAACGCCCAATTGAGAAATGGACTGAAAGTACCTATATATTTGTCATTAAAATTATGAATTTAATAGTGGAAATTTAAAATAGCTTTTAGTTTCTTAAATAAGCGCCCAATTGAGAAAAGGACTGAAAATATCTATATATTTTTCATTAAAAATATGACTTTTATATTGGAAATTTAAAATAGCTTTCAGTTTCTTAAATAAGCGCCCAATTGAGAAAAGGACTGAAAATACCTATATATTTGTCATTAAAAATATGAATTTAATATTGGAAACTTAAAATAGCTTTTAGTTCCTTAAATAAACGCCCAATTGAGAAATGGACTGAAAATACCTATATATTTGTCATTAAAAATATGAATTTAGTATTGGAAACTTAAAATAGCTTTTAGTTCCTTAAATAACCGCCCAATTGAGAAAAGGACTGAAAATATCTATATATTTTTCATTAAAAATATGACTTTTATATTGGAAATTTAAAATAGCTTTCAGTTTCTTAAATAAGCGCCCAATTGAGAAAAGGACTGAAAATACCTATATATTTGTCATTAAAAATATGAATTTAATATTGGAAACATAAAATAGCTTTTAGTTCCTTAAATAAACGCTCAATTGAGAAATGGACTGAAAATACCTATATATTTGTCATTAAAAATATGAATTTAATATTGGAAACATAAAATAGCTTTTAGTTCCTTAAATAAACGCCCAATTGAGAAATGGACTGAAAATACCTATATATTTGTCATTAAAAATATGAATTTAATATTGGAAATTTAAAATAGCTTTTAGTTTCTTAAATAAGCGCCCAATTGAGAAAAGGACTGAAAATATCTATATATTTTTCATTAAAAATATGAATTTAATATTGGAAATTTAAAATAGCTTTTAGTTTCTTAAATAAACGCCCAATTGAGAAAAGGACTGAAAATATCTATATATTTGTCAATAAAAATATGCATTTAATATTGGAAATTTAATATAGCTTTTAGTTTCTTGAATAAGCGCCCAATTGAGAAAAGGACTGAAAATACCTATATATTTGTCATTAAAAATATGAATTTAATATTGGAAATTTAAAATAGCTTTTACTTCCTTAAATAAGCGCCTAAATGAGAAAAGAACTGAAAATACCTATATATTTGTCATTAAAAATATGAATTTAATATTGGAAATTTAAAATAGCTTTTAGTTTCTTAAATAAGCGCCCAATTGAGAAAAGGACTGAAAATATCTATATATTTTTCATTAAAAATATGACTTTTATATTGGAAATTTAAAATAGCTTTCAGTTTCTTAAATAAGCGCCCAATTGAGAAAAGGACTGAAAATACCTATATATTTGTCATTAAAAATATGAATTTAATATTGGAAATTTAAAATAGCTTTTAGTTCCTTAAATAAACGCCCAATTGAGAAATGGACTGAAAATACCTATATATTTGTCATTAAAAATATGAATTTAATATTGGAAACTTAAAATAGCTTTTAGTTCCTTAAATAACCGCCCAATTGAGAAAAGGACTGAAAATATCTATATATTTTTCATTAAAAATATGACTTTTATATTGGAAATTTAAAATAGCTTTCAGTTTCTTAAATAAGCGCCCAATTGAGAAAAGGACTGAAAATACCTATATATTTGTCATTAAAAATATGAATTTAATATTGGAAATTTAAAATAGCTTTTACTTCCTTAAATAAGCGCCTAAATGAGAAAAGAACTGAAAATACCTATATATTTGTCATTAAAAATATGAATTTAATATTGGAAATTTAAAATTGCTTTTAGTTTCTTAAATAAGCGCCCAATTGAGAAAAGGACTGAAAATATCTATATATTTTTCATTAAAAATATGACTTTTATATTGGAAATTTAAAATAGCTTTCAGTTTCTTAAATAAGCGCCCAATTGAGAAAAGGACTGAAAATACCTATATATTTGTCATTAAAAATATGAATTTAATATTGGAAACTTAAAATAGCTTTTAGTTCCTTAAATAAACGCCCAATTGAGAAATGGACTGAAAATACCTATATATTTGTCATTAAAAATATGAATTTAATATTGGAAACTAAAAATAGCTTTTAGTTCCTTAAATAACCGCCCAATTGAGAAAAGGACTGAAAATATCTATATATTTTTCATTAAAAATATGACTTTTATATTGGAAATTTAAAATAGCTTTCAGTTTCTTAAATAAGCGCCCAATTGAGAAAAGGACTGAAAATATCTATATATTTGTCAATAAAAATATGAATTTAATATTGGAAATTTAATATAGCTTTTAGTTTCTTAAATAAGCGCCCAATTAAGAAAAGGACTGAAAATACCTATATATTTGTCATTAAAAATATGAATTTAATATTGGAAATTTAAAATAGCTTTTACTTCCTTAAATAAGCGCCTAAATGAGAAAAGAACTGAAAATACCTATATATTTGTCATTAAAAATATGAATTTAATATTGGAAATTTAAAATAGCTTTTACTTCCCAAAATAAGCGCCTAAATGAGAAAAGAACTGAAAATACCTATATATTTGTCATTAAAAATATGAATTTAATATTGGAAATTTAAAATAGCTTTTACTTCCTTAAATAAGCGCCTAAATGAGAAAAGGACTGAAAATACCTATATATTTGTCATTAAAAATATGAATTTAATATTGGAAATCTAAAATAGCTTTTACTTCCTTAAATAAGCGCCCAATTGAGAAATGGACTGAAAATACCTATATATTTGTCATTAAAAATATGAATTTAATATTGGAAATTTAAAATAGCTTTTACTTCCTTAAATAAAAATATGAATTTAATATTGGAAATTTAAAATAGCTTTTAGTTTCTTAAATAAACGCCCAATTGAGAAAAGGAATGAAAATACCTATATATTTTTCATTAAAAATATGAATTTAATATTGGAAATTTAAAATAGCTTTTACTTCCTTAAATAAGCGCCTAAATGAGAAAAGGACTGAAAATATCTATATATTTGTCAATAAAAATATGAATTTAATATTGGAAATTTAAAATAGCTTTTAGTTCCTTAAATAAGCGCCTAAATGAGAAAAGGACTGAAAATATCTATATATTTGTCAATAAAAATATGAATTTAATATTGGAAATTTAAAATAGCTTTTAGTTCCTTAAATAAACGCCCAATTGAGAAAAGGACTGAAAATACCTATATATTTGTCATTAAAAATATGAATTTAATATTGGAAACTTAAAATAGCTTTTACTTCCTTAAATAAGCGCCTAAATGAGAAAAGGACTGAAAATACCTATATATTTGTCATTAAAAATATGAATTTAATATTGGAAATCTAAAATAGCTTTTACTTCCTTAAATAAGCGCCCAATTGAGAAATGGAGTGAAAATACCTATATATTTGTCATTAAAAATATGAATTTAATGTTGGAAACTTAAAATAGCTTTTAGTTCCTTAAATAAGCGCCCAATTGAGAAAAGGACTGAAAATACCTATATATTTGTCATTAAAAATATGAATTTAATATTGGAAATCTAAAATAGCTTTTACTTCCTTAAATAAGCGCCTAAATGAGAAAAGGACTGAAAATATCTATATATTTGTTAATAAAAATATGAATTTAATATTGGAAATCTAAAATAGCTTTTAGTTCCTTAAATAAACGCCCAATTGAGAAAAGGACTGAAAATACCTATATATTTGTCATTAAAAATATGAATTTAATATTGGAAATCTAAAATAGCTTTTACTTCCTTAAATAAGCGCCCAATTGAGAAATGGACTGAAAATACCTATATATTTGTCATTAAAAATATGAATTTAATATTAGAAACTTAAAATAGCTTTTAGTTCCTTAAATAACCGCCCAATTGAGAAAAGGACTGAAAATATCTATATATTTTTCATTAAAAATATGACTTTTATATTGGAAATTTAAAATAGCTTTCAGTTTCTTAAATAAGCGCCCAATTGAGAAAAGGACTAAAATACCTATATATTTGTCATTAAAAATATGAATTTAATATTGGAAACTTAAAATAGCTTTTAGTTCCTTAAATAAACGCCCAATTGAGAAATGGACTGAAAATACCTATATATTTGTCATTAAAAATATGAATTTAATATTGGAAATTTAAAATAGCTTTTAGTTTCTTAAATAAGCGCCCAATTGAGAAAAGGACTGAAAATATCTATATATTTGTCATTAAAAATATGAATTTAATATTAGAAACTTAAAATAGCTTTTAGTTCCTTAAATAACCGCCCAATTGAGAAAAGGACTGAAAATATCTATATATTTTTCACTAAAAATATGACTTTTATATTGGAAATTTAAAATAGCTTTCAGTTTCTTAAATAAGCGCCCAATTGAGAAAAGGACTGAAAATACCTATATATTTGTCATTAAAAATATGAATTTAATATTGGAAATTTAAAATAGCTTTTAGTTCCTTAAATAAACCCCCAATTGAGAAATGGACTGAAAATACCTATATATTTGTCATTAAAAATATGAATTTAATATTGGAAATTTAAAATAGCTTTTAGTTTCTTTAATAAGCGCCCAATTGAGAAAAGGACTGAAAATATCTATATATTTTTCATTAAAAATATAAATTTAATGTTGGAAATTTAAAATAGCTTTTAGTTTCTTAAATAAGCGGCCAATTGAGAAAAGGACTGAAAATATCTATATATTTTTCATTAAAAATATGACTTTTATATTGGAAATTTAAAATAGCTTTCAGTTTCTTAAATAAGCGCCCAATTGAGAAAACGACTGAAAATAACTATATATTTGTCATTAAAAATATGAATTTAATATTGGAAACTTAAAATAGCTTTTAGTTCCTTAAATAAACCTCCAATTGAGAAAAGAACTGAAAATACCTATATATTTGTCATTAAAAATATGAATTTAATATTGGAAATCTAAAATAGCTTTTACTTCCTTAAATAAGCGCCTAAATGAGAAAAGGACTGAAAATATCTATATATTTGTTAATAAAAATATGAATTTAATATTGGAAATCTAAAATAGCTTTTACTTCCTTAAATAAGCGCCCAATTGAGAAATGGACTAAAAATATCTATATATTTGTCATTAAAAATATGAATTTAATATTGGAAACTTAAAATAGCTTTTAGTTCCTTAAATAAACGCCCAATTGAGAAAAGGACTGAAAATACCAATATATTTGTCATTAAAAATATGAATTTAATATTGGAAATTTGAAATAGGTTTTAGTTTCTTAAATAAGGACTGAAAATATCTATATCTTTTTAATTAAAAATATGACTTTTATATTGGAAATTTACAATAGCTTTCAGTTTCTTAAATAAGCGCCCAATTGAGAAAAGGACTGAAAATACCTATATATTTGTCATTAAAAATATGAATTTAATATTGGAAACTTAAAATAGCTTTTAGTTCCTTAAATAAACGCCCAATTGAGAAAAGGACTGAAAATATCTATATATTTTTTCATTAAAAATATGACTTTTATATTGGAAATTTAAAATAGCTTTCAGTTTCTTAAATAAGCGCCCAATTGAGAAAAGGACTGAAAATACCTATATATTTGTCATTAAAAATATGAATTTAATATTGGAAATTTAAAATAGCTTTTACTTCCTTAAATAAGCGCCTAAAGGAGAAAAGGACTGAAAATACCTATATATTTGTCATTAAAAATATGAATTTAATATTGGAAATTTAAAATAGCTTTTACTTCCTTAAATAAGCGCCTAAATGAGAAAAGGACTGAAAATACCTATATATTTGTCATTAAAAATATGAATTTAATATTGGAAATTTAAAATAGCTTTTACTTCCTTAAATAAGCGCCTAAATGAGAAAAGGACTGAAAATACCTATATATTTGTCATTAAAAATATGAATTTAATATTGGAAATTTAAAATAGCTTTTAGTTTCTTAAATAAGCGCCCAATTAAGAAAAGGACTGAAAATATCTATATATTTTTCATTAAAAATATGACTTTTATATTGGAAATTTAAAATAGCTTTCAGTTTCTTAAATAAGCGCCCAATTGAGAAAAGGACTGAAAATACCTATATATTTGTCATTAAAAAAATGAATTTAATATTGGAAATTTAAAATAGCTTTTACTTCCTTAAATAAACGCCTAAATGAGAAAAGGACTGAAAATACCTATATATTTGTCATTAAAAATATGAATTTAATATTGGAAATTTAAAATAGATTTTACTTCCTTAAATAAGCGCCTAAATGAGAAAAGGACTGAAAATACCTATATATTTGTCATTAAAAATATGAATTTAATATTGGAAATTTAAAATAGCTTTTACTTCCTTAAATAAGCGCCTAAATGAGAAAAGGACTGAAAATATCTATATATTTGTTAATAAAAATATGAATTTAATATTGGAAATTTAAAATAGCTTTTAGTTTTTTAAATAAACGCCCAATTGAGAAAAGGACTGAAAATACCTATATATTTGTCATTAAAAATATGAATTTAATATTGGAAATTTAAAATAGCTTTTACTTCCTTAAATAAGCGCCTAAATGGGAAAAGGACTGAAAATACCTATATATTTGTCATTAAAAATATGAATTTAATATTGGAAATCTAAAATAGCTTTTACTTCCTTAAATAAGCGCCCAATTGAGAAATGGACTGAAAATACCTATATATTTGTCATTAAAAATATGAATTTAATATTGGAAACTTAAAATAGCTTTTAGTTCCTTAAATAAACGCCCAATTGAGAAAAGGACTGAAAGTACCTATATATTTGTCATTAAAAATATGAATTTAATATTGGAAATTTAAAATAGCTTTTACTTTCTTAAATAAGCGCCTAAATGAGAAAAGGACTGAAAATATCTATATATTTGTTAATAAAAATATGAATTTAATATTGGAAATTTAAAATAGCTTTCAGTTTCTTAAATAAGCGCCCAATTGAGAAAAGGACTGAAAATACCTATATATTTGTCATTAAAAATATGAATTTAATATTGGACATTTAAAATAGCTTTTACTTCCTTAAATAAGCGCCTAAATGAGAAAAGGACTGAAAATATCTATATATTTGTTAATAAAAATATGAATTTAATATTGGAAATTTAAAATAGCTTTTAGTTTCTTAAATAAACGCCCAATTGAGAAAAGGACTGAAAATACCTATATATTTGTCATTAAAAATATGAATTTAATATTGGAAATTTAAAATAGCTTTTACTTCCTTAAATAAGCGCCTAAATGAGAAAAGGACTGAAAATATCTATATATTTGTCAATAAAAAATATGAATTTAATATTGGAAATTTAAAATAGCTTTTAGTTTCTTAAATAAACGCCCAATTGAGAAAAGGACTGAAAGTACCTATATATTTGTCATTAAAAATATGAATTTAATATTGGAAATCCAAAATAGCTTTTACTTCCTTAAATAAGCTCCCAATTGAGAAATGGACTGAAAATACCTATATATTTGTCATTAAAAATATGAATTTAATATTGGAAATCTAAAATAGCTTTTACTTCCTTAAATAAGCGCCCAATTGAGAAATGGACTGAAAATACCTATATATTTTTCATTAAAAATATGAATTTAATATTGGAAATCTAAAATAGCTTTTACTTCCTTAAATAAGCGCCTAAATGAGAAAAGGACTGAAAATATCTATATATTTGTCAATAAAAATATGAATTTAATATTGGAAATTTAAAATAGCTTTTAGTTTCTTAAATAAACGCCCAATTGAGAAAAGGACTGAAAATATCTATATATTTTTCATTAAAAATATGACTTTTATATTGGAAATTTAAAATAGCTTTCAGTTTCTTAAATAAGCGCCCAATTGAGAAAAGGACTGAAAATACCTATATATTTGTCATTAAAAATATGAATTTAATATTGGAAACTTAAAATAGCTTTTAGTTCCTTAAATAAACGCCCAATTGAGAAAAGGACTGAAAATACCTATATATTTGTCATTAAAAATATGAATTTAATATTGGACATTTAAAATAGCTTTTACTTCCTTAAATAAGCGCCTAAATGAGAAAAGGACTGAAAATATCTATATATTTGTTAATAAAAATATGAATTTAATATTGGAAATCTAAAATAGCTTTTACTTCCTTAAATAAGCGCCCAATTGAGAAAAGGACTGAAAATACCTATATATTTGTCATTAAAAATATGAATTCAATATTGGAAACTTAAAATAGCTTTTACTTCCTTAAATAAGCGCATAAATGAGAAAAGGACTGAAAATATCTATATATTTGTCATTAAAAATATGAATTTAATATTGGAAACTTAAAATAGCTTTTAGTTCCTTAAATAAACGCCCAATTGAGAAAAGGACTGAAAATACCTATATATTTGTCATTAAAAATATGAATTTAATATTGGAAACTTAAAATAGCTTTTAGTTCCTTAAATAAACGCCCAATTGAGAAAAGGACTGAAAATACCTATATATTTGTCATTAAAAATATGAATTTAATATTGGACATTTAAAATAGCTTTTAGTTCCTTAAATAAACGCCCAATTGAGAAAAGGACTGAAAATACCTATATATTTGTCATTAAAAATATGAATTTAATATTGGACATTTAAAATAGCTTTTACTTCCTTAAATAAGCGCCTAAATGAGAAAAGGACTGAAAATATCTATATATTTGTCATTAAAAATATGAATTTAATATTGGAAACTTAAAATAGCTTTTAGTTCCTTAAATAAACGCCCAATTGAGAAAAGGACTGAAAATACCTATATATTTGTCATTAAAAATATGAATTTAATATTGGAAACTTAAAATAGCTTTTAGTTCCTTAAATAAACGCCCAATTGAGAAAAGGACTGAAAATACCTATATATTTGTCTTTAAAAATATGAATTTAATATTGGAAACTTAAAATAGCTTTTAGTTCCTTAAATAAACGCCCAATTGAGAAAAGGACTGAAAATACCTATATATTTGTCATTAAAAATATGAATTTAATATTGGACATTTAAAATAGCTTTTACTTCCTTAAATAAGCGCCTAAATGAGAAAAGGACTGAAAATATCTATATATTTGTCAATAAAAATATGAATTTAATATTGGAAATTTAAAATAGCTTTTAGTTTCTTAAATAAACGCCCAATTGAGAAAAGGACTGAAAATATCTATATATTTTTCATTAAAAATATGACTTTTATATTGGAAATTTAAAATAGCTTTCAGTTTCTTAAATAAGCGCCAATTGAGAAAAGGAATGAAAATACCTATATATTTGTCATTAAAAATATGAATTTAATATTGGAAACTTAAAATAGCTTTTAGTTCCTTAAATAAACGCCCAATTGAGAAATGGACTGAAAATACCTATATATTTGTCATTAAAAATATGAATTTAATATTGGAAATTTAAAATAGCTTTTAGTTTCTTAAATAAGCGCCCAATTGAGAAAAGGACTGAAAATATCTATATATTTTTCATTAAAAATATGACTTTTATATTGGAAATTTAAAATAGCTTTCATTTTCTTAAATAAGCGCCCAATTGAGAAAAGGACTGAAAATACCTATATATTTGTCATTAAAAATATGAATTTAATATTGGAAACCTAAAATAGCTTTTAGTTCCTTAAATAAACGCCCAATTGAGAAAAGAACTGAAAATACCTATATATTTGTCATTAAAAATATGAATTTAATATTGGAAATCTAAAATAGATTTTACTTTCTTAAATAAGCGCCTAAATGAGAAAGGGACTGAAAATATCTATATATTTGTTAATAAAAATATGAATTTAATATTGGAAATCTAAAATAGCTTTTACTTCCTTAAATAAGCGCCCAATTGAGAAAAGGACTGAAAATACCTATATATTTGTCATTAAAAATATGAATTTAATATTGGAAATTTGAAATAGGTTTTAGTTTCTTAAATAAGCGCCCAATTGAGAAAAGGACTGAAAATATCTATATATTTTTCATTAAAAATATGACTTTTATATTGGAAATTTAAAATAGCTTTCAGTTTCTTAAATAAGCGCCCAATTGAGAAAAGGACTGAAAATACCTATATATTTGTCATTAAAAATATGAATTTAATATTGGAAACTTAAAATAGCTTTTAGTTCCTTAAATAAACGCCCAATTGAGAAATGGACTGAAAATACCTATATATTTGTCATTAAAAATATGAATTTAATATTGGAAATTTAAAATAGCTATTAGTTTCTTAAATAAGCGCCCAATTGAGAAAAGGACTGAAAATATCTATATATTTTTCATTAAAAATATGACTTTTATATTGGAAATTTAAAATAGCTTTCAGTTTCTTAAATAAGCGCCCAATTGAGAAAAGGACTGAAAATACCTATATATTTGTCATTAAAAATATGAATTTAATATTGGAAATCTAAAATAGCTTTTACTTCCTTAAATAAGCGTCTAAATGAGAAAAGGACTGAAAATATCTATATATTTGTCAATAAAAATATGAATTTAATATTGGAAATCTAAAATAGCTTTTACTTCCTTAAATAAGCGCCCAATTGAGAAATGGACTGAAAATACCTATATATTTGTCATTAAAAATATGAATTTAATATTGGAAACTTAAAATAGCTTTTAGTTCCTTAAATAACCGCCCAATTGAGAAAAGGACTGAAAATACCTATATATTTGTCATTAAAAATATGAATTTAATATTGGAAATTTAAAATAGCTTTCAGTTTCTTAAATAAGCGCCCAATTGAGAAAAGGACTAAAAATACCTATATATTTGTCATTAAAAATATGAATTTAATATTGGAAACTTAAAATAGCTTTTAGTTCCTTAAATAAACGCCCAATTGAGAGAAGGACTGACAAATACCTATATATTTGTCATTAAAAATATGAAT
>JASKUP010000302.1:0-62419 GCA_030448955.1 Trichopoda pennipes
TACCCATAGTGATGCATACGTAGCCGCTGTGTGTTGAAAATGAGCCTGAAACAACACCTCGCTGATGTTCTCTTCTTTATGCAATATTTACTAATGATGGAATATGATATTGAAGAAATGTCCACCTCTAGCATTCATTTCAAAAATTTTTAGTTTCATTTTACAACAAAGCTTTGCTTATCTCATCAATGCAACGCCGAATTTCATCTTTCCGAGCTTCAGTTATTTGTGGATTTTTTACGTAAGCTTGTTCTTTCAAATGGTCCTAGAGAAAATAATTTAACAGAGTTAAAGCACAAGAATGAGGCGGATAATTGATATCGCCAAATCGAGATATTAGCCGAGCTGAAAATTTCCCATGCAATAACTTAATTGTTTTTGTGGCTCTGGGGCTTGTGGTGGCATCTTTCTGATGCCAAATATCACTGATGTCAACATTAGCCAATTGTGGCCTCAACAAATTCATTATCATGGTAGCGCAGTAATTTTATGGTGACGGCATTTCCTTGCTGGAAAAAAAATATGGACCGATGATGCCTCCTAACTACAAAGAACAGTATAATAATATCACATTCTTTGGATGTAATGATTTTTCGAGGACTGTTTGTGAGTTTTCTAAATTCCATATGGCGCAGTTTGTTTATCTAATCGCTTACTTTAAATTCCGTCTCATCACTAAAGATGATTTAGTTGAAGACTGGGTCATTTTCGTTCTGTCTCAGCTAATTCACAAATGTTCGATGCAAACAGTGGAAAGTCGGCTTTCACTCTTGAACAAATTATACTTTAAAAGCGTGAGGATAAAATTTGTTATATAAAATATTATGCAAAGTATCTCTAGTGACGTTAAGAGGAGAAATTGAAAACATTACCCCTAGTAATGCCTAATTGTTGCAAACGTCGATGAGTTGATGTTCCAAGCTCATTCTCAATACATTTGCTGTACAGTGGTTATAATGGCATTTCTACGGCCACTGTGAATGAATTGTTTTGATCTGTTGTCAGCTACAATATCATGAGCATAGAATTAAGATACAAAATTGAGAGCAGTGGTCTCATAAGGAGTTTGAGACCATTGCTCTCGATATTTTCACAATTAAAGTTCTTTGGTTAGTAGTATAACTTTCCAGGCTTGAAATTTCCCAACTTTACGCTAAATAACCTTCAAAAGGATAACAGCTCTGTTCTTAACATTTCATCATTTTAGAGACAATTTTTTTCCTAACCTCAAATGTGTCCAAGAAAAACTCGTTTTTTATTTACATCTATAGTTATTAAAGTTATAATTATTGTATTTAGGTAATTATAGCTGAGAAAATCACGAAAAGTATAATTCAATAAATAAAAGGCTTTGGGGTCCAAATGAATGTAAATGAAGAAGTAAAATTGAAAATTTAGAACAAAGCACTTGAGTGCTACTCTACGTAACAACACAGCGGTGACACTTTCGCCAAGATTTCCTTCCCTTTTGAAGAGTATAAAAATTTTATACTCAAACAAACCTAAAGGCTTGTATATATTAGAATATGAGTATTTATGTAAATTTGTGTGTAATTGTCTTGAATACATATATTCATCCTTCTCAAAGGATAATTCAAACAGCAAGGAGTGAAATGCTTTGCGACTTTTTCTTTCCGTTTTCTTGTTGTTTCTTGTAAGAAACATATTTTCCCTTTCTTATATAAATTTTATAATTTAAATAAAATAGAAAAAAAAGAAGGCTTTTTTATTGTTGTTGTTGTTGTTTTTTTAACAGTGTAAATATACCTTAAGGCTTTAATGTTATTATATTGTTATTATCTTTTTTGTTGCTACTGTTGTTCGGTAACTGTCTTTTTATTTGTTGCTGCTGTATTTAACATTATTGTTGTTGTTGTTGTTGTTGTTGTTGCTGTTATTACTGCCAGTACTTTTATTCTAACTATTGTTCTTAATATTAAATCTGTTGTTATATTTTGTATTGTTGGTTTTCCTTTTAAATAAAGAAAAATTCTACAAGTCCTTTTGAGTTAAGTGGTTGAAGGTATTTTGGAGGCGTTGCAAAGAAGTTCCTTTCTTTTTTGACAATTTCATTTTTTCACTACACTGATTATTTAATAACTCTGCCTTGGCAATAATAACAATAAAAACAACAATATTAAGAAAAGCAAGCAAATGTGCTAAAATATTTTCACAATGTCTTTCTTTGATTTGTAATTTAATAAAAAAAAAATTAAATTATTTTAAGAACAATTTTGTTCTTTTTTTTGTTCTCTTCATTTCCTTTTCCATACTTTCCGATGAAGGCCTAAATTAATGATTCAGAAAATTGTCTTACTTTAAATTTGTGAGTGTTGTCTTTTTCTTTGTCCACGTAGCCTGTGTGAGTGTAATGCCGTTTAACCAATTAGATGGTGGCATGATTTTTTAGTGAAATCATTATTACCAAGGTTTTAAAGGGGATTAAGTGATAAAAGCAGTAATTGAATGGTTTCATGAACTGCATAAAAGGTAGTGTTTAGTTAGCATACCACTTGCAACAATATCGCTAGCTATTTAGAAACATGTTGATATAGCATTCAGCAACACTTAAAGCTGCACCAACACGCTTATTTGATGCCTACAACAAAAACGTAGGCGTTATGAAGGAAAACATTTTTAAAACAAAGCATTTAGTTTTTTAAACTCTTAAAGGGTAAGTTTTAGTACCTTAGAATTAAATAATACTCCACAAAAAAATTTTGCGATTTTACTCACCAAAAACTAAGTGTAAAATTTTTTATATTTTTTTAAAAATAATTTCAAAATTTTATTCCTCAATGTTTGCATGGATTATGGCATTAAAATAAGCTGGGAATCCCAAAGAGTGGGATATTTTGTAGAACTTTATACAAAAAATATATTTCAAATTTTTAAAGTATACTTAAATTATAACAATCAAAATAAATTAGAATTATATTGGACAAGAGAGAAATAATAATAATAAAAATAAGTAGTGAGCAAATTTGAGGTTAGGCAGAAGATTGACTGTCAAATGCTTAAATGTCACGTATTAAGCAGCCTTCCTTTGACATTCATTTTGTTAAAAAAATTAATAAATTTTAAGCTTGAAACCTTATATTCTTAAGCAAAGAGTTATAATTGTGAAAATTTACTAAAAAAAAATGGTGAAAATTTCACTATACCACTTTGAAAAATTCAAGCAGTTTACCCTCGTCATCAGACGCCTTCTAATACCGCTGCTGGTAATTAATTTAGTGGCTAAATTGGAGGCTCAAAGTTTCTAATCAGGCTTCTTATGAGACCGTTGCGTCTAATTAAAACGCTAAATTTGAGGCTCAAGGCTCATAATCAGGCTTCTTCTAAGATTGCTGTGTGTAATTAAAACGCTAAATTTTAGGGTCGCGTCATTGCTGTTGAGAAAAGACCAGAAGACACTACTCTCGTAAAGGCCGCTGGAATGCAAACATGGCCGCCGTAAAACAAAGTGTTAGGAATGAGTTTAGAACATCAAATCGCCGATTTGCTTAACAATTGGCTACCACTAGAGGCACTTTGAGCAACATTTTGCATAAAGATGTTCATCTGTATTCTTCTAAGTTTCAACTCTTTCAAGAATTAAAGCCGATCAACTATTGTTTGCACCGACATTTGTGATTTAACTGGTTCGAAAAACTGCATGAACGAAAATCCCTCTTCACTGGAATTTTTTTTTAAACAAAATTTTCTTTAACAAAAATTTTTTAACAAAAATATTTTTTTTTTACAAAGAAATACAAAAAATTTTTTTAAAAAAAACTTCTATCAATCATATTTTTCTAAAGAAAATTTTACGTCACAATTTTCCTAAAAAAACTTTTACCAGCCGTACCACAAAAAAATAATATTATCAGTCTTAATTTTTCTTTTAAAGTTTTCATCAATCATTTCATCAGCAATAGTTTTTATATAGAAAAATTTTTTTCGTGAAATTTTTTCCACAAAAAATATTTCATCAGTCATAATTTTTTTATAAAATAAATTTTATCAGTCATCATTTTTTTATAAAAAAAATAATTTTTTTATACAAAAAATAATTTTTTTATGCAAAAAATAATTTTTTTATACAAAAAATTCTTTCATCAGCCATATCATAAAAAAAAAAATTATGTTTTAATTTTATATAAAAATTTTCATCAGTCATAATTTTTCTTTAAAAATGCCATCAGTCACTTCATCAGCAATAGCTTTTACATAGAAAATTTCCACAAAAATTTCAACAGTCATAATTTTTCTATCGAAAAATTTTATCAGTAATCATTTTTTTATAAAAAATTCTGTCATATTTTTTTTTATAGAAAATGTTACGTCCTAATTAACAAAAAAAAAAATTTTTAACAAAAATTTATTTTTTAACAAAATTTTTTTTTTTCAAAAAAATTTTTTTTTAACAAAAAATTTCCAGTGCTGATGCTCAACAAATTTTGAAATAATTCTCGAAACACTATTACAGACAAAATATGTGACCGTATGGCTTCTACCTCTTGGGCATGTAGCCCTGGTGGACAGCTTTTCACCTTAACATGTGCTGCTGAATTAAAAGATGGCATCAGTCGCCTTGATGGACAGGAGCCTGAAACTGGAAGAGTTTGACGTTTGTAGTTTGACCAGTAACTTACCAGATACTGGTTATGGATGAGGTCCTTCAGGCAGTAATGAGATTGCTGTGATTTAAGCCCAAAACGTAGGAAGGTGTGGCTTTTTTCTATCCAATGTGTTGTTGCATTGCAACGGAATGTTGCTTGTTGTTGTGGAGCGACAAAAATTTAGATAGTCTCTGGTTCTTAAGCAAGAAGTGGGGATAAACCTCTGCTTGCTGTACTTCTAAAATTGCCAGCTAGGATGTGTTATGTTAGGCACCTTGGGGTAGCTGGTGGACATATAATATTTAACTAGTGGTAAGAATACCGAGGGGTTAGAGCTCAACGGCTAGGCACTACTAGTACTGGGCAACAATACTTATTTAGTCAAGTACCGTGCTACATTCTTTACGAAAGAGATAGAGAATAGATGAAACAGGTGGTAAAAGTGGACAGATAGTCGGAAATTAACTGTCGTATATAAGACAGCACAGCGACCAGTGACTATGCCTTCATCGCTGAGCAGTACCACCGACAGTCAATTTTTATTTTTGTAGTGAAAAAAAAAACAAAGGCTTCGTTGGGAATCGAACCGACAACCCCCATACTGACAAGCTAGTACACTATCTACTAGCCTACAGAGGCACCTATTTTTGTAGTTAGGCGGCATCATCGGGCTAAATTTTTGCGGAAATGATGAAGGAAATGATGCAATCGTTTATTTTTTATGCTAGCAACTCAGTTCAAGCAATTTTCTGTGGGTATAATTGGCTAATGTTAGTATCAGTGACCTTTGATTTAAGCAAAATGGCGGCATAAGCTACACAGCCATCTTAAGAATTTAGTAATTAAATGAGAAATTTCCCGATCGTAAATTCTTTCGATTTGGCAGCGCCTCTTTCTTATGATTTAATGTCGCTGGATGACTCTCGATAAAGCCATTTAAAGGAAAGGGTTTGCAAAAATAATCCACAAACAACTGAAGCTCTGAAAGATGAGTTTCGGCACTAAAATGACGAGTTAAATTAAGCTTTATTGTAAAAAGTGCTACAACATTTTATGAAAAGATCGAAAGTCTGCTGACATGCAAGAAGTAAAACATTTATCCGACATAGGACAGTAAAGAACAAAACGGAAAACAAGGAACTGGCAAATACAACTTAAAGGCACACTAAAAGCGACACTAGAACAGAATTATTTTAAAATTAACAATAATATATATATAGACAGATAACAGGACTAGGGATGGGAAATCCAACATCTGCCACCCTCATGGAAGTATTTATGCAGAATTTAGAAGAGGAATACGTAAAGGAATTAAAAACCAACTTCGGAGTAATATTCTACGCAAGATATGTCGACGACATCATATGTATACTAGAGGGAAATAACGATGAGCAAATTCTGGATTACTTGAATGGAAGACACAAGGACATAAAATTTACAATGGAAAGGGAAGAGGAGGGGAGAATTAATTATCTGGACCTTACGATCAAGAGGAACATAATCTCGAACAGAATCAAATATGAAATATACAGGAAACCAACAGCAACGGACACAATAATACACAACTCTTCAAATCATCCCCAGCAACACAAAAACGCAGCAATTAGGCAGTTAATAACAAGACTCGAGAGAACACCACTAACACGGCAAATGTATATGAAGGAAATGGAAACAATATACACCATAGCGGAAAACAACGGATACAAAAAGCGCCTCGTAGATAACATCAAGAAACAAATTGGAACGAACAAAGAACAGGAGAAGGAAGGAAAAAAATGGGCTACATTAACATATATGGGAAAATCAACGTACAAACTGGCGAAAATCTTTGGAAAACACAACATCAATACCGCATTCAGAACAAGAAACAATCTAGGCAGAATACTACGGAATAAAACAACCGAGGCAAATATACTAGACAAACCAGGAGTGTACAAATTAACTTGTACATGCCATTATAGCTACATCGGGCAAACAGGACGAGAAATTAAGACCAGATTTAGGGAACACATTAGAGACTATAACAAAAAACTACGAGAACCAAAATCAACTCCAGAATCGAACTTTGCGAACCATATATTTAACAACAAATGTACAACAGGACATATAAAGACAACGGTTAAACTACTTCATACCCAGCACAAAGGAAGGAGACTAAATGTATTAGAAAACATGGAAATATACAAACAAAAAACATTTGACGGACGAATAATAAATGAACAAATAAACACTGCTTCGGACACAATATTTGAACCGTTGAAATATTTTTACAGGAAAACAAACACTACACCAGCACAAAAAAGTTACGCAGGTGCGCAAGACCAAGGCAATAAGAACATCATAAACGTACAATTACAGATTATTATGTCACATAAAAGAGGAAAAAGAAAAAAACCCAATAGGTTCACACATAAACAAAAACGGACAACAAGCATGATCGTAAAAGAATTTAGTTAGGAAAGAAGACGAATGAAAAAGGGAGCGACAAATTAGGTAAAAAGAGACAAACAAAAAAGGAGAGAGAGAGAGAGAGAGAGATGTAGGCACAAAAAAAAAAAGACAGAAAGTGACGAACGCAATAACATGAAGGGAGACACGAACTATATAAACACAACTGACAATAGGACGCAACTAGTACGAAAAGAACACTGAGGATGGCAAACAGCCGAAACCGGTTTGTTCACAAACCAAATTTGACGAGGGTCGACGGAAAACCGTACCCAAACAAAAGAAATTTTTACCCCGTCGGAGAATCCAAACACATATCCGACATCATACTCTAATATAAAATCCTAGATTTCTACTTTACACTTACATCACTAAAACCAAGATTGTCCAAAAACGCGAATTGTGTGTTAAGTCAATTTACTTTCTAACCATTAATTTGCCCACCCGTTACTATTTAAGAACTTGCTTTGAATTTCGTGCAGAAACTCTGCTACCCGAATATTAAATTCAGCAAACAATTGTCAGCATAAAAAATTAAGCCAAAAATATAATTTTACAAATATTAAGTTCTTGAACTCTTAAAATGGAATGTTGTTCGTTCACTCACATTGTTTGTGGTGGGCGCACGAATACAAAACTAAAGTCTTTCAAAATATTATAAATTTTAGTCATGTTTCTAATAACTTTGAATTAATCATCTTTTCCTGTTGGTTACTTGATTGTGTGTGTTAGTTTGTGTATAATTTGGTTTATGTTGCTTTTGTATTTACATTATTATTTACACACAAATACACGCAAACACATAACATACACACACACACACACGTTCTTAAAGAGACTTATAATGGTATACAGCTACAAATGTTATAATATAGATTTCACAGTTAGAGAGTCTTAGACTTTATACAACATCTTGAGTAGAATCTACACACTTTCTTATATTCTCGTGCAGCTTGTTCATTTGTAGAATTCTAATGAGGCAGCATGCTGTTTAGGTGTTGTTGGCTGAAAAAAAAAATTCCTTGTTTTTCACTTTTGTTTTTTCTTTTGTGTATTAAATCGAGAAGGTGGTGTATATTTTTGTTATGTTACTTAAGTTGTAAATATGTTAAATTGTTGTTGTATGAAAATTTCATTTGCAAGATTATATATGTACGTTCTCCTGCATGTTCTCAACTTTTTATTTAAATTTAAACTTTCAACTTCTTACTTACATTCCAGGCAAGTAAATAATTTTATAGTAGAGTATATGTGTGTGTGTGTGTGTGAGTATGTGTAGCCTGTGTAAAGTATGTAATTATAGAATAAAGTCAAAAATATCGCTAGACATGATGCTGTGAAAATGTAATGTAATCCACCTGCAATTTGTGGTTATTTACGTTAAAATTGTCTTTTACAAGAAAATTGGAAACATTTAGAATTGCAAAATAGACGAGGTGTGTTTTTTAATAAATATTTTTCTCTCTTTATAAAAGTTGTAATAGAAACGGTATTTTATTTTAAACTCACATTAATTTTGAACAGATTAGAATGATATTAGAAATGAATATAGAGTTTCCTTCTTAAGAGACTGAATGCCTTATTTGTCGATATAAAACATTGAAGATTTGATTGCTTTCATAATGATTTTTTATAAAGGGTCCGCCAAATATTTTTTTTGTTTAAAATGCTTTAAACAAAACTACTGAATATTTTCTCAAATTTTTTTTTATTTGAAAGTACAATCCTTCCAGTTAATAATAGAAAATAATTCCATTTAAATGACTGCCTCGGCTGGCCATGCAGTAGCCTACACGATCGGTCCAATTTTTAAGCACATTATCGATTGTGTGCAGCTGTATTTGACCAATTTGGCTTCACGAATGTTGTCCTTTAAAGCGTCAATTGTCTCTGGCTTGTCGCCGTAGCATTTATCTTTGACGGCACCCCACAAATAATAGACTAACGGTGTCATTTCGCAGCTCCGAGGTGGCCAAAATTTATCGGCTCTGCGGCTCATAATGCGTTCTTCAAAAATAGAGCGCAAAACTTCGAGTATAGCTTTTGCTGTGTGATACGTAGCGCCGTCCTGTTGAAACCACATGTTGCCAATATCATTCTCTTCAATTTTGAAGAACATAAACTCATTCAACATGGCCCGATAACGATCGCCATTGAATGTAACGGCCACTCCTTGCTCATTTTTAAAGAAAAATGGACCAATTATGCCAAAATCCGCATCAAGCAATGTGATTTCATTTAAGTTACATCTGCACCGACTATATAGTCATAATCAGATGGTGGTCAAACCACTTGGTTGATTGGACATCAACCACGCCCTAGAAGGCTATCGAATACGTATATCCTCCGGTCACTTCTAGTAGCAATTTCGAAAGCCCGAAGCAGGCCACAGCCTTCACTCCTTGCTGAAGAGTTGGAGACTTTCCAACTCTTGGTCCAGAACGCATGAAGCTCTTTTTTATCAAGAAAACGACAGCATTCATACTCACTGAACCTGAACCATTCATTGTGTTAATTTGAATGATCCAACCCACAAACTCCGAAACCACAACCACCACGATACTCCCATATAGGGGCCAACCTCAATAATCAGTCAGAGAACATTTTTGCCTAAAGAGAACAAATAGTGAACTCTGCGAGCTTACTGTATCCCCTGGAAATATGTGGATTGTCCAGGTGACTCCTATTAGCCTTTGAGGGGCCTGGGCTCCCTTTTACCCCGCAAGACACTAGTCTAAATGGAATAGTAGGTTCCAAAAAGACTATGAAAAAAAAATCGTTAAATGGCAGACCCTTTACTTAATACACTGCTTATTTTCTCTAATGGCGAGCATGGCCGACAGAATTTGTTTACTTCTCACATTAATTAATTACAGCCAGCATAATCGCTGCACTTTACACAATCACCAAAAAGTGTGTAAAAATATCGTGATCAATAAGCGGAAAAATATATCACATCTATTAGAATTTTGATTAGTTTGATATCATACCTCCTAAATATTTAATTTTTAATTATTTAACTAATTGTTTAATTGATTTGATTACTTGTTTAGTTAGAAAATAATTTTTAGGCTATTTAATTAAACTAATAATTAATTTCATTATCTATTTATATTTAAAAAATATTTATTTAAGTTGGGAAGTTGAGATATTTGTCCATAATCCCTGTGCTGCTTCGGATTCTGAAAATAGTAGTGATGATGAACAGTTGCCTACCAAAATGGGTCGAATTATAATCAATAGGTTAACATTGAATGTTCCGTGTTGGCGAAAGTGTACGATTTTTAAATGAAACTCATGTGAAGGAAACGGTAAAAGGTTTTGCACCTGCTGAAATTTTTTAGAAAGTTTTAGGCAAAGTAGTTTTTCAAATGATTGTTGACTTTTCCCAATTGTACGCAAGTCAGAATAACCAACACAATTTAATTGTCACTGTTTCTAAGCGAATATTTGCTTTGGGATATTAATTATATCGGGTTATTATATACTGCCAAGAAAAGAAATGTATTGGTCAGTCAGTGATAAAAATATTAGAGTAGATGTAGTGTCAAAGGCCATGTCGAGAAATTGATTCAAAGAAATAAAGCGAAATCTTCAGCTTAACAATAAAAACGCTTTAAATACTACCGATAAAATGTTGAAGGTACGAAAACTTTCAGATATTCTCATCAAAAAGTTTAATCAATGGCTTGTTTTCCACGAACATATTTTTATCTATGGTGAAGTTTACGGACGTTATTCAGCAAAACAGTTTATTCGAGGTAAGCCTGGTCGATTTCGATATAAAAAATGGGTCGCAGCAATTTCCTCTGGATATCGCTACTCTTTTGATATATACTGTAGTACATCAACTAACTCTGTTTCGGAGCCACGGGTTATGAAAATGCTGCTTAAAAAGTTGACCATGAATTCTGCCAATCACAAAGTCTCTTTTAATAACATTTTTACATTTTTTATCGAGATACAGGAACCATCCGAAAAAAACCGCACTAAAAATGTTCACTTCCAACTGCTGAGGGAATGATGATAAAAGCAAGAGCGGAATTCGATTACAGGTTTGATAAAAATAATGAGTTATTACTGGTACGCTGGAAGGACAATAGTATTTGTACCATGGCTACAAATTATGATTCCTATGAGCCAGTAGGAAATGTAAGAAAATATGGTGTTTAATAAAAAACAGAAAACAGATTTGCAAATTCCACATATATTCCAAAACTACAATAGAAACATGGGCGGAGTAGATGAAATGGACCAATCAAAATTGTTATATAGAATTGGCATCAATGGTAAAAAATGGTGGTGGGTTTGATTTACTTATATGATTGATATGGCCATATCGTATGCCATTAGTTTAATATTACACCTTCTTCTTCTTAAATGGCCATATACAATGCTGGCGAGTCTAAGGCCGAAGAGAGGATAGCATTTCATGCGCTTCGGTCTTCTGCGTTTCTTCTCTAATTTCCAACATTAAGGTTTGAGAGATGTCCTTGGACTTGATCGTTTCAGGAGAGTTTTGATCGTCTTCTTCTCTGGATGTCTTCGGTATAACATTCAAAAATTCTGCTTACCAGAGCTTCTGTACAAATTTGCACAACATGTCCTAGCCAGCGCAGTCTTTGCATTTTTATGCGCTTGACAATGTCAACAACAGCGTACAGCTCACACAGTTCATGGTTCATACAATGCCAATAGTCTCCACTAACACAAACTGGTCCGTATATTCTACGAAGGATTTTTTTCTCGAATACGAAAATTACAGCCTCATCTGCTTATTATTACAAGTATCCATGCTTATGGGCCATACAAAAGCACCGGTAGAATAAGTGTCTTGTAGAGTGTTATTTTCATAATACTAGAGAGGGCTTTACTTTTAAATTGCCTGTTTAGCCCAACAGCACCTGCTTTTCAATATTATTCTTCTTCGTATTTCCAAGCTGATGTTGTTATTTTTATTTATGGATGACCCGAGATACACTAATTTCTCCACAACTCATAGTTATAGCTGCCAACGTTTACAGTTTCACCTAATCTAGTAGATATAAAAGGTGTTTTTTTAAGCTAGATAGAACTTTAAATTGTAAAAAGTAACACAAAAAATGAAATTTTGATGAAACATTTTTTTTTATTTGTTTCAGTATACTCTGACAAATCATCATGAATAGACTCTCGCTTGAACAACGCTACGTAATTATCCAAATTTACTTTGAAAATCAGTCGTCGATTCGCGCAACTTATAGACGACTTCGTCATTTTTATGGCGTACATAATCGTGCATCTGAACAAGCCATTCGTCGAACTGTCGATAGATTTCGTACCACATACTCTCTAGAGGATGCAATAACACCAAGACGTCGAAGGAATGTGCGTACTGAAGAGAATATCGCCGCTGTAAACGAAAGTGTGGAAGAAGATCCAAATTTATCAATTCGTCGTCGGTCGCAGGAATTGGGGCTCTGTCCGTCCACTACGTGGAAAATTTTGCACAAAACTCTCGGCCTACACCCGTATAAGATCCAGCTGGTGCAGGAATTGAAGCCACGAGAACATTATATGCGTCGTTCTTTCGCCGATTGGGCTCTAGAGCAGTTGGCAACTGACCCGTTGTTTTATCGCAAAACTGTGTTCAGCGATGAGGCGCATTTTTGGCTTAACGGGTTTGTTAATAAGCAAAATTGCCGCATATGGAGTGAGACCAATCCACAAAAGACCCTACAGACTCCATTACATCCAGAAAAATGCACCGTTTGGTGCGGTTTTCACGCTGGTGGCATCATCGGACCTTATTTCTTCAAAAACGAGGCCGGAGCTCGCGTTACGGTCAATGGAGATCGTTACCGCACCATGATCAATGATTTTTTGTTTGAAAATATGGATGACATTGATCCGGACGAGATGTGGTTTCAACAGGATGGCGCTACGTGCCATACAGCGAACGCAACCATCGACTTATTGAAATCAAAATTTGGCGATAAGTTGATTTCGAGAAATGGACCTGTCAATTGGCCTCCAAGGTCGTGCGATTTGACACCACTCGACTATTTTCTGTGGGGCTACGTGAAGTCACTGGTTTATGCTGATAAACCGCCTTGGAGGACAGCATTGTTCATGTTATTCGTGACATACGCCCCGCAGTGCTCGAAAAAGTGGCTCAAAATTGGTCGTCCAGAATGCGCTTCGTCAAGAACAGCCGCAGTGCCCATATGCCCGAAATCATTTTCAAATGTTAATGTCACGTATTGATCCTTCGAATAAAAAAGAAATTTTGATTACAATTTAATTTTTTGTGTTATTTTTTACAATTTCAAGTTCTATCGGGCTTAAAAAAACACCCTTTACAACGCTGGTGAGTCTAAGGCCGAAGAGAGGATAGCATTTCATGCGTTTCGGTCTTCTGCGTTTCTTCTGTAATTTCTAACATTAAGGTTTGGGAGATGTCCTTGGACTTGATCTTTTCAGGGGAGTTTTGATCGCTCTCGCCTCCGGACGCCTTCGTTATTATATTCAAAAATTCTTCTTACCGGAGGTTCTTTATACACAATCTGTCCTAGCCAGCGCAGTCTTTGCATTTTTATGCGCTTGACAATGTCAACAACAGCGTACAGCTCACACAGTTCATGGCTCATACAATGCCAATAATATCCACTAACACAAACTGGTCCGTATATTATACGAAGGATTTCGTCTCGAATACGAAAATTACAGCCTCATCTGCTAACTTGTACAAGTATCACTGCTTATAGGCCATATAAAAGCACCGGTAGAATGAGTGTCTTGTAGAGTGTTATTTTCAATTGCCTATTTAGCCCAATAGCATCTGCTTACCAATATTATTCTTCTTCGTATTTCCAAGCTGATGTTGTTATTTTTATTTATGGATGACCCGAGGTATACTAATTTCTCCACAACTTATAGTTATAGCTGCCAACGTTTACAGTTTCACCTAATCTAGTAGATATAATGTTCGTTGCAACCATCACCCTGGTTTTACTTTCATTAACTGCCAAGCCTATTTTTAAGGATAACCTCTTAATGCCCGCAAAGGCAGTAGTTACATCTCGCAATGTCCTACTAATGATCTCGATGACATCAGCATATGCAAGAGGCATGTGGCTCTTGGTAAAAATAGTGTCATTTTTATTAACTGCCGCATCGCGTATAACTTGTTCCAAAACAATGTTAAATGGGTCGCACAAAAAACAGTCGTGTCGCCCTGCCTGAATTCTCGTTAGTTGGTATATTATTCGGAAAGACAATTGCCTATTTTCACTGATGATGTGGTATCAGGTAGCGTCATACAAATGTCGCCGGAATTCGGAATTCTAGTGACTTTACATATTCACCACAGCAAATAGGCTAATGGCGTTAAATCCCAAGATTTTGGAGGCCAACTCACTTTTCGATTACCAAATGTTTTCTTCAATAAATTAATTGTGCCAGGAGCTATGCAACATGTAACGTCGTCTTCAGTGAAGAGGTCGGTATTGGCGGCTTTGCTGTGGTCATCATTGACTGTAACGTTCTGGCCAACAAGCTTTTTAAAAAAGTACGGACTAGTGATCCAACCAGCCCATAAAGCACACCAAGCAGTTAGTTTTTCCGGATGTAACTTTACCTCAACATACACTTGGAGATTATTATCACTGCAATCGTTCCGCCTAGCATCGTTTTTAAAGAAATAAGAACAAATGATTCCACCAGCCCATAGACTACAACTAACCAATTAGTTTTACTATATGTTAGGGTGTCTCTACACATACTTAAAGATTATTATCAATCTAAATATCGAAGTTTTGATGTACATAGCCATTTAAACAAAAGGCAGCTCCATTGCTAAACAAAATTCGCTTGTGAAAAAAAATCGATTTTTATATGAAAATTTTACTTAAAACTTAAAATGGCTGTATCTCCGTAAATAAGAGGAATTTCGCCAAAATAAGCATAATTTGGGATCAATTTTAAAGTGTTTTTCAGGCAGCAATCTATTCATGTTAAAATACCAAAGTAAATTAAATTTAAATACCTTAACAGCTGATAAAATGGCTGCCAGTTGGCAAACTGTTGCCAACTTAAAGTTGTATACCTTTACAAAGAATACCTTCTTAGAAGATTTCTTAAACTTTTCCTATCACTTCAAGTTTCCTTTTGGTCATTTTTGCAATTGATAATAATCATTTGTGTGATTGGAAATGATTCCCAAAAAGTATTTAAAGAAGTGTTGCCGTTGATTAATTCCACCACCGGGGCTTGGTTAAGTATTTAAAGTTCTAAAAGCGAGATAATTATTCATTGTACTCTCAAATATAAACAATTTCCTTCAAAAGCCAACTAATTGACCAGATTGCCAACTGCTTAGTTGGTTATCAATATTTCAGAAGAAAAATACTTTGAACATTTTTGGTGTTTTAGTCCTGAGGACAAACAAATTACATTTTGAGTTTTAAATCAGCCTTCGAAATATTAAATCTTTTAAACATTCAGTACTGCAGCTTCACAAGTTTGTTTTTTTTCCGTTTAAAAGAAAAAAGATTTACGAACTTAAAAACAACAACACCAACAACAAAATACATAAAAAAAACAGCAGCAGAAGAAAAACTTTGTAAAGAAAAAAGCAAAACTTTCAAATTTAACAAGTTCATTTGTGATAAATTTTTATACATTTGATATTCATATCACGATTGTCTGTAATGATCTAATGTTACCTGTTTGTGTTAAATCCATCGCAATGAGTAAAAACAGAACAAAGAAAAAGCAATAATAAGAATAGAGGAAAACGAAAGAAAACTCTGTCATTTACAAGCTGCTACTAAAACGAGAAGGTCCTTCATTTAAACGTTCATGGTCAAAATGACATCACGATGAGACCAAAGGAAACTGCACATACAACTAGAAATGCTATCACAAAAGAAAACAACTACAAAAAAAAAAAAGAAATTATTTTAATAATAAAAATAATAATAGTTGACTGGATATAAATACAAAAATGCGAGATGTGTTCAAAAAATGTTGGAATTTTTATTTGTCCTTTTTTCTGCTGCAAATAATCCTTAAAACTTCTTTTTCTTTCTACCAACGTTATTATGATTGGAAAAGAAGCTGTGAATATCAAAATTAAAATTCAGTTGATCTGAATCGCTCACAAAAAGCAATTCAAAAACAGGCTTCCAGTCCAAAAAAATAAAGGTTACAGCTTCCATAGTGCAGCACATGTCATAGGAATTTCTACAGTTTTCCTCTTAAATATCAAAAAAAAAGAACTGAAAGAAAATTGTAAATGGTAACGGCCTTTAAATTGTTTTTAATTTTTGTCAAGCTGAAGTCATCCTTTTTTTTTTGCTCCATTTACGCTGCTGTAAATAATCGCGGCGATTCATATCAAGTCATTCTTTTATTGCAGCGAGACTCGAACTACTCAATGTCACGGTATAGTAGCATGCGACAGCAAGACGCAGTGCCTGCCATCGTGTGCCCTCCGGGGCATATTTATCAGGGAGCCCAGTCCCCTTACGCTAGCAAGGAGCCAACTGGAAAATCCACTATATTTCCACGGGAATCAGTAAGCCCCAGAGTTCCGCTAATTGTCTCTTTACTGCCTTTTAGCTGTTTCTCTGACTGATTATTGAGGTTGGCCCTTTGGATTCGGATTCATGATTGGTCTCCAAGATCGTGCGTTTTAATGCCGCTAGAGTATGCTCTGTGGGGATATGTGAAGTCGCTAATCTACGACGGTAAGACCGAAAGCATTGACCATTTAGACGACAATATTCACCGCGTTATCCTCGGCGGCCACAGATAGAAAAAGTGACTTTTTAGATAAACTGCCATTTAAGCCAACCGTGGCAGCCATATTCCAAAACATTATCCTTCGAATAAAATGGATTTAAAAAATTTATCATTGTTTTATGCCATTTTAAAGTTCACGTACAAACACAAACAAATATTTCTAAAGCTGACAATTTTAATATGTTAAGATCGGTCAGCCAAGCGTAAGAAAGCCATCAAATACATATCTTTTATAAAACTAAAAGAAACTCACAGAAATAAAGGATGTATCAAAGAAAAAATCCTTAAACTTTAATCTACTTTATTTATAAAGCACCGGAGTGGTGAAGAAAAATATTCCTTAGGAAAGTTTCTTTAGAAACAGCAAAAATATAAAAAAAAAGAAATTAAAAAATGTCACTGTAAACTGAACAGTACAAGAGAATTGTAAGGATATCAATGAAAGGATATCAAATAAAGTAAAAAGAAATGTTTTTGATGTAAAAGAAACGAAAGTACGGCTGGTATTGAAGGCAAGCGAAAGAAGAAAAACGTATTTGATTGAATTGTAACACAAAATAAATATGGTGAAACTAAGACAATTCTATTTTCAAAATGTCACACTAATGAAAAGAGCAAGGTTGGCTGGAAGATGGCAATACGCCTCTGCTGAAATTGCTACGCATTATAAATAATAATCAAATAATATCGTCATTTCTATACTGCAATGATTTTTAAAATTAATAAATAAATTATTTAAGAACGATTTGGATGGAAGGCAAAGAGCTTGGTACCATATATGGGCCACCCTTTAATTTTATTGCTATTACCTTTTTCACTATTATTAAATGTGATGTTTGTTATATGTTTGTTTGTTTATTATGGTGAGAAGACCATTTATGTCAAAAGCAAATGCTCTGTGGAGTCACCTTTAATTTAATTTTTTAAAAAGTTGGGTTTGCTATAGGGATATAGAACTTTAAGTTAAAAACACGGTTTCAATAGCCGGCCAAGGTATTTGTTTTGAGTACCTTAAAATCCAACTCGTGCAAGAATTGAAGTTATACGATCATGTAGCAAGGCGAAGCGTGAATGGGATTTTCGTAAACAAATTTTCTTTAGTGATAAAACTCACTTTTGTGTGGACGGTGATGTGAAGTGTATGATATACCTAGCCTAACACTCCGCGGGAGCACTTTATAAAGCTTTATAGATCACACAATCATGTTGACTTGTGTCTTGCGGGGGTAAAAGTCCCCTCAGGCTAGGTAGGAGCCAACTGGACAATCCACTATATTGCCACGGGAATCAGTAAAGCACCAGAGTTCCGCTATTTGTCTCTTTAGCTGTTCTCTGACTGTTTATTGAGGTAGGTTCTTCGGGATTATCGTGGTGGCTGTGTGTTTCAAGGCCCTCGTTTAAGTTTGTGGGTCGGAATCATTCACAATGAACACAATGAATGGTCCAGGTCCAGTGAGTATGAATGCCGTCGTGTTCTTAATTATATTAAGCTCCATGCGTTCTGAACTAGGAGTTGGATAGTCTCCAACTCTTCAGCAAGTAGTGAAGGCTGCGGCCTATTACAGGCTTTTGAAGTTGCAACTAGGAGTGACCGGAGGATATACGTATCCGGAGGCCTTCTAGGGCGAGGATGACGCTACATTACATTCACAGTGGTAATGATCCACCATCTGATTAAGGCTTACGGCCAGGTGCAGATATAAATCTTATCACGTCATACCCAGCGTTACAATTCAGAAAACTGACTGTTCGGTAGATTTTATAAGCTGTTGGGATCATTATTCCGTACTTCTCTGCGAGAGATGCTGGTCAGAACTGTGTACTCAATATACAGCCATGATTATTGACCTTTTCGTATTTCAATAAAAAAACTATGATATGCAGCAGCTGTGGATACCATGTATTGGTGAAATAACTCACACAGCTTGGCTCACAATTGATTTATTGAAGCAAACGTTTTGTAACCGCATAGTTTCATATTTCGAATCGTTGATTTGGCCTTCAATATCGGGCGATTTGATAGACTATAGTCTGTGGAATTTTCAAGCCTTGTGGCCATAGTCTGATGGTGGATCAAATTACTTTGGGTGTTATGTAGCATGCACCCACGCTCTAGAAAGCCGATAGATATTTTTATCCAACATGTCATACCTAGTTGCAATTCCCTTGCTAAAGAGTTGAATACTACCAACTCCTGGTCCAGAACACAGCACGCTCACTGAATCCGGATCATTCGCTTTGTGTTCTTGATCAAAGGTAAGATGATCCTGGCCCCTTAATTATTTTACAAGGGCCTGCGAAACTACAATCACCGTGATACTCCCCAAGAGGTCAACCTGAATAATCAGTTAGAGAACAGCAACAGCTAAACTCGGGGGTTCACTGACTCCCGTGGAAATAAAATGAAAGTGGTCCAGTTGACTCCTGCTAGCCTTAAGGCGACTAGACTCCCTTTTACACCCAGATGACACATGTCTTAATGATGAGATTCCATTGATATATAAGCGTGTCCCTGGGGGGAAGGGGGGGGCAAAAGTACCATATGGCGAATTCTGCTTATGGATTTGACTTTGAAGCATTAAAATTTTCAACTGGCTCAGGAATTGAAGCCGACCGACCTTTCGCTCAATTCATTCCGAAACAATCAGCTGGTTTTGCTGAAAAATTCAGTTTTTCAGACGAAGCCCATTTTCACTTGTCAGGGTATATGCCAAAAAGCAACATTGCCACATTTAGGTTACTGCAAATGCTAGAGCGATTATTGAGAAGCCTTTGCATGTTCAATATGTCACTGTATGGTGAGCTGTGTGGTCTAGAGGCGTTATTGAGCGGTTTTGTTTTACGAGTAGGAGGCTGAAAATGCGGTAGCAATCAATGGATTACGCTATCGTGAGATGCTATTAACCCAAATTTGGCCTATTATTGACTTCGTGAATATTACCGACATGTAGGGCGGTGTAACATGTCACGTAGCCAATGCAAATCAAATTTCCCGATTACATAATTTCACGACTATCAGGGTTTAATTGGCCAGCCAGATAGTGTGATTTAACACCACTGGATTTTTTTTGTAGGGCTCTGTTAAGGACAGAGTCTATACGCAGCCAATCGAATCGATTTCAGCCTTCAAACTCAAAATCCGTGATGTGATTAATGCAGTAGAACCTCCATTTTGCCAAAAAGTGATTAAAAAATTTTTAATGAAAGAATCGGCATCTGTCAGCAGGATTATGGTGGAGATTTGCCTGATATCATTTTTCATTCATTTCTCATCGTTTTAGAATTTGAATAATTTTAATGTAAATTTTTTCTTTTTTTTCGAAAACAAACTTCTTGTTGAAAAACCCTTTATAATGGAATAGAATACAATAACTCAGACTGGCATATAACAGAACTCCAAATATAAAAATTAATTTTTTAGTCAGCATCTTAATAAAGGATTTCAACTGGCCTTTCTCAAAAAATGTAATTCGATAATAAAGAGGAACAAGAAGAAGAAGCACATAATTATTAAAAGAGGTGAATTACAAAGGTAACTTGTTAAACAACTTAATAAAAATTTTAATAAATTTATTTTCAATTCTTTCAATATTTTGTTAGAGTTCCAGTAAAAATTCTTCAACATTCTTTGCAAAAATTTAAAAAAAAAGCAGCAAAAGAATTCAGGCACAGCAAGTGACTAACCGTGATTGAGGCATGATGTTAAAACTTGTAGCAAAATGTCGTTAGTATAACAGAAGTAGAGATACAAACACTTAGAAACTACATGTTGAACAAAACTTGGCAAATGAAACAACTTTAGAGGTGATCAATCCTTAAAGTGCATTTCCTTTGGCAGCTAAAATGAAAGCAAAAAACCGACAGAAAAAAAAGTATAAAAAAACTTCGCAAAGAAAACTCCGAAAGGAGCAAAAAAAATATTAAAAGAAAAACAAAAACTTTTCCAACATGAAGCACAAGAAATGTCAAAAGCAAATGTTTTAGCTGTTGGCCACCACAGTAAGTAGCTTTGCAATGTTGTTCGATGTCCAAACGTCGCCAATATTAGCCGCACTTGCACGCATAAATGTTGCCATTGTAAACTTAACTTTAGTCGTTATATTGCTGATGTCGCTGCTGCTATTAATGCAACAAAGTTCGTACTGCTGTGTGGCATTAAAATAAGAAAAACTTTTTAATATTTTCAGCTTGTTTTTTTCCTTCAGTTTGTATTTTTTTATTTTTTTTTTTAGTTTTGTGCGCCTTAAATGCCCTGAAACCCGTTAACAGTTAAGTGGATAAAGCCAATTTATGAGTTTCAAAAAGATTTTGTTGTTGTTGTTGTTATTTTTGTGGAAATTTTTTCGTTATTTCTTTTTCATTTTGTCGTGTGATGTCATGAGTTGAAGCTTTTTCTCCCTCTCTCTGGTCTTTAAGGCTGGCAAATTTATAGTTGTTATTTTTATTGGCTTTAATATGCGTATTGCTGGTGTTGGTATGGACTTTATGCAGAATTTTTACACTGTTTTACTAAGTTTTTAAAATTAAATTAAATTAAATATCAAACACAAATTTGTTTTCAATGAACGCAGAGTTTTTTCACATTTACGGCCTTAATTAGGGAATGGCAGTTGGAGTATCCATTTGTATTAAATCCATTAATTTACCTTTCACATTTTACTGAAATTTTCTCTCAGTGTAAATTTGCAAGTTTTTTTTTTAATATATGTGCGTATATTCTCCGACGGGGTTTAATTTACTTGGGTATGATTTGGGATTTTTTCTGAACTCTAAATATAAGACAAGAGTTTCTTGTGGTGTACGAAGTCCTTGATGAAATTTTTTTTCCTGTAACAACACAAGTCTCCTTACTGTATGCATCTTTAAGTCTAAGAGATAATATTTGATTTTATTTATAATTATGCCTTATACAATATAACACAATCTACAGACCCCTTAACATCCGTACAGATCCCCGAAACAGATAATTTTTTCTGTGATTTCTCCTACATTTAAAAGATTTCACAGATATTTGCAGAATGATTTTCAATTATGATGAATTGATAGATCCTCAACACAGAAAAAGTTGCACATGTTAATGTCAGTACCTCAATCCATGATCTCATTAATGAATATCTATATACAACTTCTTTTCGTAAGGCCCCACACTAAATAACAAATCCAAACATCGTGGTTCGTAAGATGATGCTTCTACTTTTTAATCTGCGGAGGAATTCCATCTAAGATCACATCCCAACGTTAGCATGTTTTGTTTCACTACCCCCGAAACATGTGACCTTAGGTAAACAGACCGTAGGATATGTATGTGATAAGTTTAACGTCAGCGTCTACACCGTTTGGCCTTAATCTGACGGTGATTTTACCACTTGGGGGTAGGAAAAACGCCCACCCGCGCCTCAATTCGCTTATACGCCTAAGTAGCAATTTTCGAGTACACGGTAGCAGAGCCGCCAACCCCCCTCACTGCTGAAGAGTTGGAGACTATCCAATTCCTTGTACTGTTGCAGGTGCCAGCTAGGACATTGGATGTTAAGCCTGCGTTTGTAAAAGCAACCGATATAAACCAACAGCTACCATGTTACTCCCCGAGCGGTCTCACCAATAACTAGAACCGGGACGTAGTCCTCTGGAGATGCGCGGTAAGATTTACGTCGGTACCTAGCGTGTGTGAGCCATAACTCGACGGTGGTCAAAGCACTGAGGCGGTACACATAATTCTAGCAACAGGTCATTTCTAGTTGCAATTTCCGAGGTTTCGAAGCAGGGCCATTAACCCCCACTCCTTGCTGAAGAGTTGAAGACTATGCCACTCCTGGTGCAGAACACATGGCAATCATGGTCACGGGATCTCTCAATATTCTGATAATAGGTGAGATGATCCTGGCCCCTTAATCAAATTTATGAGCGCCGCAAAACCACAACCACTACGATGCTCTCGAAGGGCCAACCTCAATCAGACGGAGAGCAGCTAAAAGGGTGAAAAGCCAAATAGTTGAACTCTGGGGTTACTGATTCCCTTGGCAATAACGTGGAGTTTTCAGTTCACTCCTTGGTAGCCTTCAGGGGAGTGGGTTCCCTTTTTTCCCGTAACTCATGTAATGACGGTGAAAAACCATCAAGACAGCCCTCTGGACATTTCGTGATAAGATTTACATCTGCACCTGGCCGTAAGCCTTAATCAAGTGGTGGTCAAACTACTGGGAATGAAAAGCAAAGCCATTCACGCCCTAGGAAACCAAGGACTAATTCTAGCAACAGGTTTTTCCTAGTTGTAATTTTAACGATTCCAAAACAGGGTTGCAAACCACTACTCCTTGCTGAAGAGCTGGAGACTATCCAACTCCTGGTGCAGAACACATGACTAGCAAGCTCACTGGATCCGGATCATTCACCCGTTGGTGTTATTAAAGGCGAGATGATCCTGCCTCACCTAATCAGTTCATGCTGGGGCCGCAAAACCACAACCACCACGATACTCCCGAAGGGCCAACTTCAATAATCAGTCAGAGAACAGCTAAAAGTGTAAAGAGACAATTAGCGGAACTCTAGGGCTTACTGATTTCCATGGAAATAAAGTGGAGCTTCCAGTTGACACCCTGCTTGCCTTCAGGGGACTGGGCTCCCTTATACCCCCCCGCAGCACAGGTCTAGATAGTAAAGTATTCTATAAAGACCTATAAATGTGCCCCCTGGGGGCAGCCCTGGCTCTGTAGTAACAGTGTGTGTGTCTGGTCGGACTCCGAGAGTCCCATGTCTTTTCCAGTTTGGGTCTTCCGTCAGCTAAAGCGACTGGTGCCGCCCTTTATAGCCGAAAGCACATGTCACGATGGGGAAGATATCAATTTTATCAAGCGTGCTCCTGGAAGGGTCTCCCTTTTTCCGGTAGGTTTTTTTAAGATCTACTGTTTTTGTTTTGGTAGCAATACATGTTGGCCGCCCAGCAAGCGGGCCCCTGTAACTCTGAACGAAGTGAGCAGCCATTTCTTAGTATCAAGAAGCGACTGGTGCCGCCTTTTACAGCCGAAAGGACGTGTCACGATGGGGAAGATATCAATTTTATCAAGCGTGCTCCTGGAAGGGTCTCCCTTTTTCCGGTAGGTTTTTTTAAGATCTACTGTTTTTTTTCTGGTAGCAGTACAGGTTGGCCGCCCAGCAAGCGGGCCCCTGTAACTCCGAACGAAGTGAGCCTCCATTTCTTAGTATCAAGAAGGTAATGATTTTAGATTTTTAAAAAATGAGAGAGCCCCGTTATTTCAGTCTATTTAGGAGATAAATAAATACAATACTTTAAAGAACAGCTGCCGACTTGTTTATCTTCGAAGATGGTCACCAATGAAGTCATAAAATTTGTACGATGAAATATTTGTACAAATATTGTGACGCTTGTGTTTAAGGAATGCCATCAGGGAAACTTTAAAAATTAATGTATAACATAAAATATTGTACATCGTTAGCCACTATTTGTTAGCCATCTTTCTAATACCATATGGATGCCGTTACCAAAAGAACTGCTCTAGTTTTAAGGTAAAGAATAAATCAAGCCTATGATCCTGCTCTGAAGTGAAGGGTATTACTGTAAGAGCATTCTGCATCAGTGAAAACAACAAATGGTGGGCTATAAGTTGGGTAAGTCAAAACTATCGATCTATTGTATTCTATATAGTTTTTGATCGGTTTTGCAATATGTGCCGAGAGTTGCCATGATGACAGCTTATGGTATTTTGTCTAATTCAATATTCTGGTTATTTTTCGTTGATTGCTGTATACAAATAAATCAATTGTCTGCGAAACAGGTCTCCAGTGATCGTTTGGCTGGATTTAAACAGCTCATAATATAAAACACTTTTCTAACTCCACCAAACATAAAGCATTATCTTTGTGTCAGCGATATTCGGCTTCGACATTGACTTGGTTAGTTGGCCGCTTTTTACAAATGACTTTTTTTGATTGGGGTTATCGTAATATATTAATGCTTTATCTACAATAACAATAAGTGGCAAAAGGATTTAGTTAGGAAGAGAGATGAATGAAAAGTGAGAGACAAATTAGGTAAAAACAGACAAACGAAAAGGAAGAGAGAGATACAGACAAAAAGAAGAGAAAGTAACGAATGCAATAACGCGAAGGGATACACGAAGACGAACTCTATAAACACAGCTGACAATAGAACGCTACTAGTACGAAAAGAACACTGAAGATGGCAAACGGCCGAAACCGGTCGACGAGGGTCGACCTAAAACCGTACCGAAGTAAAACAAAAATAAATTCTTTTTGTAGCGTTTAACTATCCTTTTCGACATGCAAAATCCCCTTTCAACATCTCTCGGCTTTAATTGTCTGGGACTCAATTTCCATGCTTTTAAATAAATTACAAATACTTATGAAAGTAGGAAATGTTGTTGCGTTTGACAACAATTTTTATGAAGTAATGCTTCCGATTCCTCGGCTGACTAGGGCTCTCCTTGTCATCTGCCATCGAAATAATCAATGCGAAAAATCATGGTTTATAAATTTTTTTAAACATAATAATCGCTAACTTTCACCGGCCAATTTCTTTAAAAGAAAGAACGTCTTTAGACTTGCCCGGAAAAAAATTTTTTTAGGCCTAAAATTCCGAATTATTACGGCAATTGAAAATGTATATTTACACTTTAGCACTTTGAAGTTTACCATCCAAAATACCTTATTAGTTATTATGTTATGCCATGTATTATCCATTTTTTTCTTTATTTAATCTTTTTTTATTGTATCTTCAAAAATATTTCAAACTCACAATAAGTATTCGGATCTTAAAACTAGAATTTTCCAATTAAGTGCAGCCACTGCTGGACAAAATGTATATTTCAGGCAGATAATTTATTTGCTTAAATTATAGGCATCTTATTCAAAAACGACCAAGAGCCAAGATATCTCTCCTCTTCAATTGAAAGTAGCCACTTTGGTTAAGAATATTGCAGGCTAGGAGGTTTGGATGATATCCAAGCTTGTTTCTATAATGTTAATGCGTGGTTAACAATCTCTTCTCTTACCAAGGGAACGTTGAGGTCCTTCTGAATAGTAAAATTTTTGATATGCTATGGGGCGGTTGTGATCATTTGAAGGATTTTATTTTGTCTCCTCTGTATTCTTTCTACAGTTGTCACTGAGGCAGTGTCCCATAATTGAATACCATAGCATCAAAGTGGTTTCAAAATTGTCTTATATATTATAAGTTTGCAGTCCAAGCTCAGTGTAGAGTTTCTTCCAATCAGCTAATGTACTTGAGCTGTTCTTAGTCTTAACTGAGTCAGGTAATTGCCGAGATAGTAAACCCTCGACTTTTAAGGTATGATTTGAGCGTTAATTGTAAATGGTGCGCATGTTTGCCTACACAGGGTAAATGTTATATGAACACACTTTTGCTCATTCACTGCTATTTTCCATTTCTTTAACTATTTTTCCAACTTTCCAACCACATGAGTCTGAAGGTTCCGTGATGCCCGTTGAGGGCATTTGTGTATGCTGAGAAAAGCCGTATCGTCAGCAAATGTAGAAGTATGAATTCTATCATTGGTTGGCATGTCAGATGTAAAAATAAGATAGAAGAGCGGTCCAAGAATACTTCCCTGGGGAACCCCTGCTCCAATTGGCTGAGGCGAACTCATAAAATCCCCGTGTCGTACGACAAACTTTCGACCGGTCAAATAGTTGTTCAACAAGTTGCTAAGGTTTATAGGCAAATTCTGTCCCATCTTGTACTTCAGCCCTTCGTGTCATACCTTATCAATGGCCTGAGAGACGTCAATGAATAGGGCAAAACAAAATTTTTTTTCCTCAAATATTTGTTTTATTACATTTGTTACTCTGTGCACCTATTCAATTGTACTATGTTTTCTTCTGAATCCAAACTGACGACTAGAAATGCATTCTTTCTCGTTTAGAATCGGAATTAGTCTATTTGCTATTAGTTTTTCAAATAGTTTTGATATGTTAGGCAGCAGACAAATGGGCCTATACGATTCCACCTTTGTGTGATCCTTTCCAGGCTTAGGGATCGTGATGATCGCTGAGACCTGCCATTGTTGCGGAATATACTCGAGTGTGAGACATTAAAAATAAGCAGAATAATTTTAACTACTGAGTGAGGAAGCTCAATTATCATTTTGTTGCTGATATTATCAATACCCGGAGATTTCATGGGTTTCAATTCTTTAGTGGCTCTTTGAACCTCTTGAAGCTTAAACCTTATGGAAAAATAATCAAATAAAATTCCAAATCGATGTCAAATGTCAAAAAGATTTATTGTTCTAATTTTCATTTACCTTAATGCTAAAGTTTGTTGGGTTATTTTTTATATTTCATAAACTTTAGATATGTGATATGAAGAAATGGTATTCATTCTCTCTAGGGTAAATAAAATTCGATGCGACCCTTTATGATTTTTGCACCTTTTTTTATACTTCTTTTCCTCTGCAGCCCTACGGCTGTTGACCAAACCTTTTAATGTTGTTTGGTGTTAACTTTTGTTTAAATGTTCTTAATTTGAATACTTTTTTTTTGGTAGTAATTTTAAGCCCTTTCCTCTTCCTCTTCCTTTTTATCCCTCCCCTTCCTCTTACTTACTATTTGATAAACGAAATTTGTTTAAACGTGACAAGTTTATGTGTTTGGAAAACAGGATAAAATTAAAAAGTTTCTTGTTTATTTGACAATTTTTAAGTCTCTAAATGGATTCGATAATTTTAAATCAAAAGTTTACATTTTGTTGTTTCAATTTTATTACGCCAGCCTTAATGTGACATCATCACATAGTGAGAAGGGTATTTACTTTATACTTTAATACTAATTGCTTGGTGTTTAGAATTAATAAAATGATAGCAGGGAGTAGTAGAGCGACTAGAAACAAAAAGTGAAAAGATTTTGAATACTAAAAAAAATTCTAATTAAATGTAAATGAGATGCTAAAAAAGAAAGTTAAAAGTCTAAAAAATACAATTAAATTGTTTGGATTGTAAGAAGAAGAAGCAAGATAATGTAACGACTGAGAGTTGTAAATTTAAATGATTTCCAAAGCAACAGATGATGGTAAAATTGTAATATTATACTTTTAATTAATTAGTTATACTGTTTGGTTATAATTATTTTTAGTATTCCTTTTAATTGTTTGATTGGCTTCTATAGAGCTGTAGAACTTTGAAACTTTGGCTTCACTTCACTTTTAACAACTGACATTAATTTTGTCAGCTGTCAAGTGATTTTTGTTTAATAAGCTTTGGCTTTTCAACATGAGTAGACGAGTAGTATAAATCGGGCCTTAAACAAGAATACCGCTGATCCCGATTTTCATAAACATATTTTGTTTAGCGGTCCAGTCCACTTTTGTTTGAATGGATACGTCGATAAACAAAACTGCCATATTTGGTGTCATGATAATCCTCCAAAGTAAATTGAGACACGGTAACATCCAGAAAAATTGACTGTTTGCTTTTCTTTAGGGGCTGGTGAAATCATTAGTGATTACTTCTTTACAAACAATGATGGTAAGAAAGTCACTGTGACAAAGGCAATAATTATAGGATCACCATTATTAACTTTTTAATTCATTGATGGAATAACTTAGCTGTGCAGGAGATGTAGTTTCAACAAGACGATGCAACATATTGTTTTTCTCTTTTTTTTTTAAGAGAAGTAGCGCTTCAGGCAATAATGCCTATTTAGTCACGCACCGCGCTACATTCTTTAGGAAAGGGATAGAGAATTGATGAAACAGCTGGTGAAAGTAGAAGGATAGTCGGAAATTAACTGTCGTATAAAGACACCACAGTGACCAGTGACCATGCCTTCATCACTGAGCAGCCCCACCGACAGTCAATGTGCTGACAAGCTAGTAAACTACATACTAACCTACAGGGGCACATTGTTACGGATGTGTCTTGCTTAAGTTTTAAAATAAAATAATTAAGCAATAAAACGAACTACTGGGTATATCGTTTACGAACTGCATGGCTTGCTAAGAAAACTTATGATACAACAACAACAAAATTTTTAGTTACAAGATGCGTAGAAATTTTATAAACGCAAACAATAACTATTTGATATGCTGTTTACGAACTGCGTTGTTGTTGTTATTTTAAAAATAGAAGTAACACTTCAGGTAACAATGCCTATTTAGTCAAATACCGTGCTACATTCTTTAGGAAAAGGGATAGAGAAGAGATGAAACAGATGGTGAAAGTAGAAGAATAGTCGGAAATTAACTGCCGTATAAGACAGCACAGTGATCAGTGACTATGCCTTCATCGCTGAGCAGTACCATGGACAGTCAGTTTTTATTTTTGTAGTGAAAAAAACAAGGTATTCGTTGGGAATCGAACCCACAACCCCCCTACTGACAAGCTAGTACACTAACTACTAGCCTACAGGGCGTGGCATGCAAGACATAAACCAATTTCTGTTTACTAACTGCGTAGAAATTTTTATACCCGCAAGACAACAACAAATATGTATGCTGTTTAGCATTTGCGTAAATTTCTAAGAAACCTTTTCTACACGACACAGCAACAAATATTTTGAAATAAATTCCAACAAGAAACTTCATCAATATAAAAACAAAAACAGAAATACACACAGACATACCGGCGCCTATACATTGAATAAACAACATACAACAACAAAATGTGATATAAAGGCAGTACAAGATTCTAAAATTTTCTAGACTTTAAATGGACAAATATAAATAGGCCAGCGTCTGAGTGGATAGTCAATGAGGGTAAAATTAAACCTCATAAAGAAAAGACGTGCATTTTAAGTAAATTGTTCTGAAGTGTCAACTTTGTGTAGTTAAAGTAAATAAAATTGTTACAGTGCAAGCTCGATATTCGCGACTACCCACTTTCGCAACGGTCCGGTTATCGCGACAGCTTAATTTTCTAACATTGTAGGTTCCTTAATCGCGACAGTTTATCGCGACTGTTATTTGTTTTCTAAAATTTTATTAAAATTTCTATATTCAAAAAAGGGAAATCCCCGCCTTTTGGAATGTTAATCTTTTAAGATGATTTTTGTCAGTTGCTTCGGGTCATTTGTTGTGTAAACATATCTCTTACTATGGGAAAAGTTCAAAAGTTCAACGTATTTTAAAACCAACAATTCCTCAAAAAATAGAGATTCTAAAAAAAAATTAAAAGTGGAGATTCCATAAATTCAATTTGCGTGAACTACAAGTTATATAAGTCTTCGGTTTATCGCATTATTAAGCAAGCAGATTCATTAAAAAAGTTCGTTCGCTCAACAGAAATTGGATCCGGCAAACGTTGCACCTTAAAGAAAGCTGAGTACCCAAGAATGGAAAAAAGTGGTTTTTAAAACAAAGGGAAAAAAATGTTCCAATATCAGCAGAGATTTTACGAACAAAACCAGTCATTTGTATTCCAAAATTTAGGTTTTAATGCCAGTGATGGATGGTTGAAAAAGCTTAAGCGTCGACACGGAATTCGAGTTTTAGAAATTACGGGCGAGAAATTGTCTGCGAAACCCCATCTTATTGATCCATTTGCGCAAGAATTTAAGAATTTTGTTGATGAGCATGGATTGAGTCTTCACCAGATCTACAATGCCGACGAATTCAGTTCATATTATAGGATGCTTCCAAATCACATTCTTGTCACTTGTAATGAGAAAACGGCTGCAGGAAAAAAATATCTAAAGAGCGAATAACTATTCTGCCCTGTTCAAATGCGAATGGCACAGACAAACTAAAATTGTTGGTTGATGGAAAATCGAAAAATTCACGCGCCTTTAAATGCTTTTCCAATAAATCCGTATTATACGAGTCCAGTAATAACGCCTGGATGACATCATTTATATTCAAGAAGTGGTTCCATCACGAATTTGTTCCCCACGTAAGTTAATTTTTAGAATTATCAAAAGTAAGCTTTTTATGTCTAAAGCTTGGTAGGTCCGAGAGTTTTTGGTGGCTTCAAAAGGCCTGCTGCAAAAAGCAGTCATGCTTTTAGATAACGCAACATGTCATCCAGTTGAAAAACTAAAGAGTGAGGATGGTTTAATTATAGCAATGAATCTACCACCCAATTGTACTGCCCTTATTCAACCGTTAGATCAAAACGTTATCAACTTGGTCAAATTAAATTACAAAAAACAACTGCTCACGCACTTGCTTGGAGAGAAGACAACAAATTTGGAGCTCAAAGTAAAAAACTTCAATATCAAAAATGCATTTCAGATTCTAGATAAGTCCTGGAAGAAAATATTAAAGTCCAATATCCGAAAATCCTGGAAAGCCTTGTTCAAAATCGGTAGCGAACGGAGTGAAGAGGATAACATACCGTTAAATATTTTACAAAACATAATTGAGGAAGAAAATGAAGATTTTTCAACTATTGGTACACGTGTAGCTCAAATTGGTATGGAACATCTTTTCACAAATGCTGACATAAACAACTGCGTTCAAGAAGAATTTCCTGTGGAAAGTAATGAGGAGCAAATGGAATTATCAGACACGGAATCAGAGGATTTATGCGATAGTGACCATGAGGGAAACAAAATTAAATTGGACGATGCTATAACATCGATAAACGTTTGCATACAATGGGCTTTGGAAAATGACACTATATGAACTTAGAATGGGCCTCAAAGAACATGCGACTTAACGCCGCTCGATTATTTCTTGTGGAGATGTGTAAGGATGCCAATTTTTTCCGATTAGTCCAAAACAATTGGCCACTTGAAGGACAACATTCCCCGCGTTATTGACGATATAAAAGGTGTTTTTTTAAGCTAGATAGAACTTTAAATTGTAAAAAGTAACACAAAAAATGAAATTTTGATGAAACATTTTTTTTTATTTGTTTCAGTATACTCTGACAAATCATCATGAATAGACTCTCGCTTGAACAACGCTACGAAATTATCCAAATTTACTTTGAACCTCAGTCGTCGATTCGCGCAACTTATAGACAACTTCGTCATTTTTATGGCGTACATAATCGTGCATCTGAACAAGCCATTCGTCGAACTGTCGATAGATTTCGTACCACACGTTGAAGGAATGTGCGTACTGAAGAGAATATTGCCGCTGTAAACGAAAGTGTGGAAGAAGATCCAAATTTATCAATTCGTCGTCGGTCGCAGGAATTGGGGCTCTGTCCGTCCACTACGTGGAAAATTTTGCGCAAAGATCTCGGCCTACACCCGTATAAGATCCAGGTGGTGCAGGAATTGAAGCCACGAGACCATTATATGCGTCGTTCTTTCGCCGATTGGGCTCTAGAGCAGTTGGCAACTGACCCGTTGTTTTATCGCAAAATTGTGTTCAGCGATGAGGCGCATTTTTGGCTTAACGGGTTTGTTAATAAGCAAAATTGCCGCATATGGAGTGAGAACAATCCACAACAGACCCTACAGACTCCATTACATCCAGAAAAATGCACCGTTTGGTGCGGTTTTCACGCTGGTGGCATCATCGGACCTTATTTCTTCAAAAATGAGGCCGGAGCTCGCGTTACGGTCAATGGAGATCGTTACCGCACCATGATCAATGATTTTTTGTTTGAAAATATGGATGACATTGATTCGGACGAGATGTGGTTTCAACAGGATGGCGCTACGTGCCATACAGCGAACGCAACCATCGACTTATTGATATCAAAATTTGGCGATAAGTTGATTTCGAGAAATGGACCTGTCAATTGGCCTCCAAGGTCGTGCGATTTGCCACCACTCGACTATTTCCTGTGGGGCTACGTGAAGTCACTGGTTTATGCTGATAAATCAGCAACAATTGACGCCTTGGAGGACAGCATTGTTCGTGTTATTCGTGACATACGCCCAGCAGTGCTCGAAAAAGTGGCCCAAAATTGGACGTCCAGAATGCGCTTCGTCAAGAACAGCCGCGGTGCCCATATGCCCTAAATCATTTTCAAATGTTAATGTCACCTATTGAGCCTTCGAATAAAAAAGAAATTTTGATTACAATTTAATTTTTTGTGTTATTTTTTACAATTTCAAGTTCTATCGGGCTTAAAAAAACACCCTTTACAACCACAGGTCATTGAAAATTTAACCTCCAGATTTGACTAATCACTTGGATCACTTGTAGGACAATATTTGACGCTTTATTGACGACAGATGGCTGGAGATGTTAAAAACAAGTCATCAATAATTGGAAATCCATATTTGACTACGTTTGAGCCAGCTGTGGGGGCTTAGACATATTTAAATTCCAATTTAAAAGTTCATCTTACATTTAATCCATTTTAAAGCTGTATACCTCTATAAAAATACCCTTTACATTAAAAATATTTTTCGATGCCACTTTCAATATCTATTCCAGGTCTCCCAGAATTATTTTACATAAAACCAAACTTAAAAATTATAGTGTAATTATAATTATAAAACGCAGTTTATAACTGCAATATGATCGTTCACTGTCGTTATATTTAAATAATTAAATGTTTGTAAAATAATATTTTTTTTTTAAAAGAAATTTATTTATTTTTTGTTATTTAGAGAACACAGCAGCAGCACTTGCAAAATTAAATTATTAAAAACAAGCCTTCAAAATACAATACGAAACAAAAAATAACTTCAATAATTTTATCGTTTCAAATAAATAGTGCCAAACTACTCCTACTAAGTGTGGTGTACAAAAATAAAAAAATAATAGTAAAACAGGCAGAGGCACAGAAACAATTCTAAAGGTAAAAATAACTTATAAAATATTTAAACATTTATTTTTATTGAAAACGTTGTTGTTCTTTTGGTTTGATTACTTTTTTGCATTTAAACTTTTTCAATTGTGCCAGCAAACGGAAAATATATTTGATCCTGGCGGCTTACAGTGGGAGATAATACAAACATTTTTTAAATAAATTAACGAAATCCAACAATTGTAAGATGTGTGACATTGGAACTTAACGTAAGGATAGAAAATGTGCACTGAAGTTGAAAATTTTAATTTAAATTTCATTTCACCGTTAATTTAAGCAACTCAGGTATAAAGAGTACGATTCACTCTAAGCATTACGGGGAGAATTCGTTTTTTATCAGACCAGTCCGTATGTAGAATAAACTCCCTCCAGAGGGCGTTTTTAAATTAAAAAGTACTGATGATTATAAAATTTTTTTATAAAGGCTGGGATATGAACCTACACCTTCAAATAAATCACTTGTTTTTTTTTAAAGTAGCACTTCAGGCAACAATGCCTATTTAGTCAAGTACTACATGCTACGTTCTTTATGAAAAGGATAGAGAAAAGATGAGACAGGTGGTAAAAGTAGAAGGATAGTTACGGAATTTAACTGTCGTATAAGACAGTGACCATGCCTTCATCATTGAGCAGCTTCACCGACAGTCAATTTTTTTTGTGGTGAAAAAAAACCAAGGTCTTTGCTGGGAATCGAACCCACAACCCCCAGTCTTATAAGCTAGTACACTACCTACTAGCCTATAGGGGCAGCATGATACATTATCAAATTAAGTCTGTGGAAGATTATTCAAAAATTGCATGTGTGTGTGTGTCACAAAGTAGAATAGTTTTGCTTTTAAATCGATTTACGTAGAGAGTGCCCCCATTTGTGTTTGATTGACCGTTGCATCGCACTGTGCATTACAGGAAAAATTCCCTTTTTGGCAGAACAGTTTATATGTGAAATGAACTCCCTCCAGAGGTCTTGCCTGTAACTTTAAATTTAGGAATGATCAAATCGAATTTCTACAAACACTACTCCCTCTTTCCTCCTTCCCAAAACCTAATTTCCAAGTTCTGGCACAATGCATTGCTTGTGTAGGGGTCATTTCCTAATTGCTGGTTTAAAGAAAAAAAAATGGACCTCTAAACCCTCGTAATTGCTCTCTGAGCAACAAGTTTACTTCACAAGTGTCACTATGACGGTCGAGCATGTATTCAGCTCTTACAAATGCAATGGGAAGTATTTTCATTGCCCTTTCAAAAGGAACATATAGAGTGCCCCTGTAGGCTAGTAGGTAATGTACTAGCTTGTCAGTATAGGGGTTGTGGGTTCGATTTCCAACGAAGACCTTGGTTCTTTTTCACTACAAAAATAAAAATTGACTATCGGTGGAGCTGCTCAGCGATGAAGGCATAGTCTCTGGTCGCTGTGCTGTCTTTATACGGCAGTTAATTTCCGTAACTATCCTTCTACTTTCACCACCTGTTTCATCTCTTCTCTATCCCTTTCCTAAAGAATGTAGCACGGTACTTGGCTAAATAGGCATTGTTGCCTGAAGTGCTACATCTCTTTAAAAAAAAAAGAAAAAAATAAAAAAAACATATAGGGTGCGCCAAATAACATTTTTTTTAATGCTATAAAGCAAACTGCACAGCTTCGGCTGTGTAGCACGTAGCGCCGTGCTGTTGAAACTAAATGTTGCCAATATCCTCCTCTTAAATTTTTGTGAACAAAAATTCTTTCAACATGGCCCGCTAACGATCGCCATTGACTGTAACGGCCACCCCTTAAAAAGGCGCTATTATGCTGCTGGACCAAAATCCGCACCAAACAGTGACTTGTTTTGGATGCGTTTGCTTTTCAATGTATGCGTGCGGGTTTTCTGTGCCCCAAAATGCGACAATTTTGTTGTTTACATACCCGCCAAGATATTCTTTGCAAAATCAGCATCTTCTGTAAGTCGATCGCAAGCCCACTTAGCGAAGCGTTGTTCAAGTGTATATACAACCATATTCGTTCAGCGGAAGGATAAAACTAATTATCTGTCAAATCCAACATGAGCTAAGTGTTACCATTCACGCTCCCCCCAGGGGGATATAAATATGGTCTTTATAGAATATTCCACTATCTAGACTCAGTGCAACTGGGGAAAAAGGGAGCCCAGTCCCCTGAAGACAGGCAGGTGGTCAACTGGAAACTCCACTTTATTTTAACGGGGATCAGTGACCCGCAGAGTTCATTATTTGTCTCTTTAGACATTTAATAGTTCTCTGGCTGATCATTGAGGTTGGCCCCTATATGGGAGCATCGTGGTGGTTGTGGTTTTGCGACCCCATTAGGGATTATATGGAATTATGGTGGCCAGGATCATTTTACTGATAATGACACGCAAAGTGAATGATCCAGTCCAGTAAGCATGCTTGACATGTGTTCTGGACAGGAGTTAGAAAGTCTCCAATTCTTTAGCAAGGTGTGATAGTTTGCAGACCTGCCCTGGAATTATTCAAGTTGCACGTAAGTGGTTCTGTTGCTTAGAATGTCTTCGGCTATCTAGGACGTATGTATAATGTTCCAAATTATACAAAGTGGTTTGTCCATCATCTGATTAAGACTACATAGTCAGGCGCGGATGTAAAACAAATCACGCTCTGTTACCATTCACGAAATAAGCACTAGTTGAAAAAAAAACGTTATTTGGCGAAACCTATATTAAACAGCTACAGGAGAGGGCTAAGAAATTAGAGAATTTATTCCCGAAACTTGCACGTTTTTGGATTTAACTCGATTTTCCTTTGTAGCACATCCATTTGTGGTTGATTGGCCAGTGAATCGCACTATGCATTTCAGAAAGAATTTGTTTTTTAGCAGAACAGTCCGTATGTGGAATAAATTCCCTCCAGAGGTCTTTCCTCTAACTTTCAATGTAGGAAAGTTCAAAATGAATATCCACAAACACTACTCCCTCTTTCTTTCACGCCTTAACGTGATTTACTAGTTCTGGCACAATGTTTTGCATGTGTAGTGATCATCCCCTGAATACTGGTCCGAGAAAAAAAATCCACAAGTGGTGGTATATTTAATAAAGAGTGATATATTTAATGTTGCAACAGTGGACCTTAAATATAATTCTTAAGCTGCAGTGGGGTTTAAGGTTATGGACGGTAGAAAAAGGCGTTTTGTAAAAGTTTCTGGAGAAGTGATAGATTAGATTGATATTCCAAAGAACTAGACAACTTCAGGTGCTACACAAACTATACAAATATTTTTATCATTTTTCCCACAAATTACCACTGTGCAGAACAAGAAAAGGTGTTGTTTTTATGAAGATAAAAAATATTTAAATACAAGTTATGTTGTTATATAAATATGAATGTATAAAGATAAAATCATTTTTATTCACAATATGTGCCACATATATATGTATACACGATAACAATAGAATAACGATTTATATATTCATACGAGTATGTATGTATTAATGAATATATGTATGTGGGTATAAATATAAATTGCTCTTGAGTAATAGTTTGTTTAAATTTTTAACATTTTAATCTTTCGATGTATTGTTACCATTTAATACTAAAAAATAAAATAAAAATAAAATAAATTAAAATCTTGCAGATAAAATAAAAAATAGCATTTTTTGGGGATTTTTTTTCATTTTTCTAGGATAGAAAAATCTATTTTATTAAATAATTTTAATAAAAGAAAGAGTTTCAAAGAGTTTTGATATTAATGGAACTAGAAGAAAACAGACAGTAACCAAAAGTTAATTTTTAATTTAACTACAACAACAATTTTAAATACAATTAATCGAATAATTATGACTTGAGAACAATTAGTGATCTTAGGACATAAAGTAAAATTTTATATCACGTAATTAAAGCACAAGAAAATAATTGCGTTATAAAAAATCTAACGCAAATCTATTAAGGACGTTTTTAAATCCTAATCATCCCCTAAAAATATAATTTGTTAAATACCCTAATTGGTGATAAATTAATTATAACTAATTATTAAGTTGTCTAAATTTGTTTCGCGAGTAAATGAAATACTCTTGTCATTATTTTTGGTGAAAACCATCGCTACTGGTTGTTTGTTATCAAATCGCGTTTTAAATAGTACTATCTGTGATTGTATTGGGTTTTTTAACAAGAAGTTTGTTTTTAAATTATGGCAACCAACACCAACAACATGATAGTTTTGACATTTTGTTTTTAGACGCATTCGCAATGAAAATGGTGGTTGTGTTAAAGTTACATTTCGTAAAATTCGTGTTATTTTTGGACAACATAATCGTTAAATTTAAATCGACAGGCTCGATACAAAATGTGCGAATACCAACGCATATCCGACCGGGTCGTTCAACTAAAAAAATTGCAGCCGTGAGTTTCAGAATGGAAGCAGATCCAAATTTGTCAGTGCCTCGACGTTCTCAAAAATTGGAGTTATCCAAAACTACAACATGGCGAATTTTGCATAAGAATTGGACTTTAAAGCCTCATGCAGAAATTGACGCGAACTGTAAATTCGTTCCAGAACAACCGGCTGGTTTTTCTAAAAAAATTATTTTTTCAAACGAAGCCCATTTTCGCTTGCCAGGGTATGTCAACAAGCAAAATAATTGCCTCATTTGGGCTTCTAAAAATCCTAGAGCGATTATTGAGAAGTCTTTGCATACTCAACGTATAACTGTAAGGTACGCTATATGCTCTGGTGGCTTGATTGTTCTGTTTTTTTTCCACGATAGGGCTGGACAGGTGGTAGCGGTCAATGGATCCCACTGTCGCAAAATGCTAGCAATTTAATTTTGGTCTATTATTGACGAAATGGATATCAATGACATATGGCTATAACAGGACGGTGCCATATGTCACACAGTGAGTTATGTAAACCAAATTTCCAAATTTCGCATAATTTCACCACAATCAGCAGCTAAGTGGCCAGCCAGATCGTGTGATTTAACACCACTGAACTAGTATTTGTGGAGCAATGTTAAGGAGACAGAGTCTACGTGGAGCCAATCTAATTTTAATCTTAAAATCGATTTTAATCTTAAAACATAAAATCCGTTAAGAGATTAAAAAAAAAGAATCGCTACTTTCTCAAAAAGTGACTTTGGTGAAAGAATCGGCATCTGTCAGTGTGGTCGTGGTTGTTGACATTTGCGAGATATCATTTTTCATTCATTGCCAGACTTTTCTCGGTGTTATACAATAAAAATTTTAATCATCTTAATATAAATTTTTTGTTTTAGTACACAAACTTCTTGTTGAAAAACCCTTTACTATAAATATGTTATCGCATCGAAAATGCTCGCCGATCGTACTAAACAATCAGCCAGTAATGACGGTTTTCACCGAAAGGAATGACAACAGTTGTTAGAACAAATTCCATAGTCAAGCAATATAGTTAGCCATGGTGACAGGGTGGAAGAGAGGTCTACCAAGTTTTTAATAATCTCTCTTAAAAGAAATAAAATAAAAGTTATTGTTATCAACAGTGTTCCTTATAGAAGTGTAGAACTGTAAGCTGGAATAAAACACAGATGATTTTTGTTTTATAATTAACATGAACTTTACTGCATTCGAAAGATAATTTTCTGGCATTGCATACTGAATATGACTTGTAGAATATAACTGCCACAACTGGCTCGGACGTAACCTAATTACGATCATGAGATCCTATAAATTATTGCTACATTTGTGTTCGTATATCGACAATATGACGGCGAATTTCGCCCTTCAAGTAATCAGGCGTTTTGGGCTTATCGGCATCTCCACATATTTCCGCAGAAAATAGTCTAGCTGCGTCAAATTGCACGACCTTAGATTTACGTTTCAAGGGTGCGAAACTTGAAACTATGCGGCAATGAAACGTTGTCTTTAACAAATTAATTGTGACATAAGTTGTGCTTTATGTTGCGATGTCTTGTTGAAACCCACAGTTCCTGCTTAATGGATGGACAATAAAATCAGCTAATGGAAGTGAGAACTTCGACTGAAGATAACCTAGTGAATTCTATTTCGACTTCTCCAAAATCTAAGAATGCGTTCTCTTTTTGTTTGAAACAATTTAGGTGAAGACGAATAGAAGAGGCCTCAAAAAACACACCGCTATGGGAGATGACTTCGAAATATCTTTCACGTTCATGCAAAATGCTTAATATGCCTTTTTACAATTTAGTTGTTTAAAAGTGTGTTTTTTATACAGGTATAGAACTTAAAAATGGATTCAAATAAATATGATTTTTTTTAATTGACGCGAAATTGACGTTATTGGAAAAATAATCTTTTATCATTATAATTTAAATATGACCACCACCATGGCTGGTCAGAACGTAGTGTATTCTGGAGGTTAAATTTTCAATGGTTTTTCCTAACGTTTATGGCCGTTGTTCGGCAATAACGTGGCTACTGTTGTCTTTCAGATAGTCAGTCGTTTTCAGAATTATCGGCGTAGATTAGCGGCATTAAATCTCAGGATCTTCAAGGCCGGATTTGCGAAACCGAAACGCCAAATTATGTAATTAGCAAACCTTTGAATTGTGGCAGGAGTTGGGTGACAGATTGCACCGTCTTGCTAAAACCAAACTGCTGCACATTAGAGTTGCTTAATTGATGAACGAGACAGTCAGTAATTATAGCTCTATAGAAGTCACCAGTGACTGTAAAGTTTTGACCAGCATTGTTTTTAGGGAAGTAAAGACCAATAATCAGTCAGTTTTCCTGGATATTAGGGAGATCCAACATATTAGGATTATCATCAAGCTAAGTATAGAAGTTCAATTTACTACCATATCCATTTGAATAAAAATTAACTTTATCGCTAAACAAAATTCGCTTATGAAAATTGGCAACAATGGCAAACTTGTTTTGAGTACAATCTTAACAATTTGGAGGAGTTGTTCTATGCATGTTAAAATGCCAATTCATACTACACATAAATTACTTGAAAATTCGCAAAATTTCTAGTATTAAAAACTTAAAGTTATATACCTCTACAAAAAACACCCTATAAAAATAAACAAATGAAATATAAGATTAAAAATCGAAGGTTTTCTATGAGAGCTGCTATTTATATTTCTGGCCTGGTAACACTGACTGTTGCTAGACACCAGCTGATGTGTCCAGTGCAACCTTCATATTGTTAAACATAACCTTAACCAAAACATTTTGTCATTTTATTGTTGTTAGTGTTAGTGATAGCAGGTTGAAAAAGTGATCTTAGGAGAAAATGGAATTAACTCGTGAACATTTTCGTGCAATAATTTTTCATATCTTTCGACGTGGCCTGACACGACCGACAACAGTGCACAGATGAACTTAATTCCTTATATGGTAATGAAGCACCTTCTTACAGTACCATTAAAAACTGGTATAACGAATTCAATCGTGGCCGACAATCACTCCAGGACGAATCCCGTGAAGATCGTCCAACAACGGTTGTTGTGCCAGAAAACATCGCAGCTGTGCATGAGCTGATAAAGCATGAATGTCATGTAACATATCGCGAGATTGCGGCATCTGCAGGGATTAGTATGACATGCATCAATATGATTTTGCATGAACATTTGCATGTGAAAAAGGTTTGTTCACGTTGGATACCGCATAACCTGACAAACGCACAAAAGGATGCTCGTGTTGATTGGTGCAAGAAAATGTTGCAAAAATTCGCTCAAGGTGCATCAAAAGCAGTTTATAATATCTGCACAGGTGACGAATCATGGATATACTAATATGATCCTGAAACAAAACAGCAATCCATCGTATGGGTCTTTCAAGACGAGCGAAATCCCACCAAATTTGTTGGTGAAAGAAGCACATCAAAGCAAATGGTTGCCTGTTTCTTCGGCATTACCGGTTATGTGGTGACTGTGCCATTAGAGCAACGTAAGACGGTTAATTCGGCATGGTACACCACTATTTGTTTGCCAGAAGTCTTTGAGAAACTTCGGGAAAAGTCAAAGAAAATACGCATCATTCTGCATGACGACAATGCGAGCTGTCACCGATCGGCTAAAACAATGGAGTTTATGACAGGGCAAAACATTGAATTGATGGTTCATCCGCCGTACAGCCCTGACTTGGTACCTAATGACTTCTTTTTGTCTCCAAACATCAATAAAAAACTACGTGGACAACGGTTTCCTACACCTGAAGAAGCAGTTTCTGCATTCAAAACCCATGTTTTAGAAGTACCTAAATCGGAGTGGAATAAGTGCTTTAAAAATTGGTGCCAACGCCTGCAAAAGGGTATAAATCTTCATGGAGAATATTTTGAAAAACAATAAAATAGATTTTGTCTTTAAATGCTTGTGTTGTCATCCTTAGGCCACAAATATAAATAGCAGCCCTGGTACCTTAAAACTCAGAAACTTTTTATTTATTTATTTATCATCAACTGTCTACGGAATTTAACATCCTTGCAGACATTTTAATTAAAATACAATATAAATTATCTTAAATTAATTAATAATAAATACTAGCTTTACATACAACATAAAAATTTTTCAAATTTAACATACATACAATAAAAACAAATTTTGTAAAAAAAAAAAAATATACATAAATGCAAACATCTAGTTGTTCAGGTAAACTAATAAGTTATTCCTTATTGCGCTTACTGACAAATTGTAATCTACGAAATTATAATATTTATTAAAATCTGCACAAATTCTCTTAAAAGGGTCCGCGTTAGCATAATTGGCTCGAAAGAATTCCACTGCTAAAGGTATAAAATGTCGTGTAGGGCGTTGCGGTACATTTAAAGTAATCCTGTTAATAAGTGAATGAGTAGAAACATCGCCAATTATCACACCAAAAATGAACGAAATATTAAGTGCTGTTCTACGACTCCTTAAAGTTGGTAGCTTAATAAGAGAAAGTCTAGCTGAATAGGCAGGTAAGTCCAATGGGTTAAAGTTCAAACCACGGAGGCAAAAAAGCAGGAACTGTTTTTGAACAGATTCGAGAACATCTGAGTATTTTCTATATATAGGGTCCCAAATGACGGATCCATACTCTAGAATAGGCCTGACAAGGGACATATAAAGGCTTTTGGTAACGTGTGGATCATCAAACTCTTTAGCCCAACGTTTCACAAATCCAAGTACACCTCTAGCTTTGTTTGCTGTCAGATTGATATGTGCAATAAAATTGAGTTTGGAGTCAAGTAGCAATCCAAGATCAAGTATTTTGTCAACTTCTTCCAAATGATGGTCATCGATATAGTAGCATGCAGTTATCGGTTTCTTTCTAGCAAAGCACATATATTTACATTTCTTGAGATTTAGCTCCATACGATTTATTCTACACCAGCTGTGAAAAGAGTTAAGGTCACTTTGGAGGCGTTGCTGGTCAGTTACTTGACAATAACTAAGAAAAACTTTTACATCGTCAGCATACATCAAAATATTGGATGATTGAATGACATCAGGCAAGTCATTAATAAATAGCAAAAAAAGAAGCGGCCCAAGGTGGCTTCCCTGTGGTACTCCAGATAGAACCTTTATGCATCTAGAAGAGGCGTTATTAAAACGGACCATTTGTTTCCTATTCGTTAGGTAAGAGTAAATCCATTTGACAGTTAAATCGGCAAAACCTATTAATTCCAATTTTTTCTTTAGGAGGATATGATTTATTTTATCAAATGCCTTGCTGAAATCAGTATATATAACGTCTGTTTGTTGTTTTTTTAAAAATCCACGATGAATAATTGTTGAAAAGTGTAAAAGATTTGTTATGCCAGAGCATCCCTTCCGAAATCCATGTTGATTATTGGTTATCAAACTTGATGTATGAAAGCATAAATGTTCAGTGATAATTTTTTCAAATAATTTGGGTATAGTACTTAATTTTGCAATACCACGGCAATTTGAAATATCAGACCTGTTACCTGATTTAAATAAAGGAATAATATAAGAATCCTTCCAGATTTCAGGAAAAGTACCATATTTTATTGACATGTTGAATAAAATTTCCAAAGGGATGGAAATACTTTCAGCACAATTTATCAAGATATTACTGGGAATGTTGTCAGGTCCACAATTATATGAAAATTTAATCCTTTTCAATTCCTTGGAGATTGTCAAAATATCGATAAATGGTATATTAATCGTTTGAGATTTTGCAATATTAAATGGGTACTTAAAACATTCATCATAATCTGCAACTGAGTAATTTGTCGAGAAAAAGTCAGCGAATAAATTGCATATAACAGTTTCATCACTAGATTCAGTTTGTTGGAACTTTAAAGTAGAAGGGAATCCATCTATTTTCCTTTTTTGATTAACAAATCTGTGAAATGCTTTTGGATTGCGTTTTAAATTGACTTTCAATTTGTGCATATAAATACTATAAGATAGTTTGTTAAGCGAAGAGTATGTAGCGCGACTAATAGAATACCTTAAATAATCAGTAGAATCACCAGACTGTTTGAATTTTTTATATAGTCTGTTCTTCCTATTTTTAGTGTACGATAATTGTTTATTGTTCCAAGGAGGTCCAAACTTTTGCTTGGTTATTTTTTTCGGAATACAAAGATCCATAAAGGAATACAACTTATTGTAGAATGCTTTAGTCATTTGATCCATATCAGTGCAAGATAATATGTTATTCCAGTTAGTATCCATTAAGAGTTTATTTAATAAACTGTAATTTGTATTCTTAAAACAGAATGTCTTTGTATATGAAGGCACAACAGATTTGTTTGGAATTGAACCCAATATTTCGATGGTAGGATGGTAGATATCCTCGGGTGTTATTATAGGTAAGGAGCGCCTAATATAAAAATTGGTAACATCATTTACGAAAATTAAGTCCAGTAACCATGAGGAACTATTTGTAATGCCATTTAGTTGGTATAAACCCAAATCGTATAAAGTGTTAAAAAATTCTGCACTATTAGAACCGAACGTAGTTTGAACATAATATTTCTCTTCCGGTAAATAGTTCCACGATATTGAAGGTAAATTGAAATCTCCAAAAACTAAAATTGAATCATCAGTAAATGCTGACCGAGCAATAGATTTAATAGATTCGGCGTGTAGATTATATATTTGCATTGGAGAAGATGGTGGTAAATAAGAACATGTTATAAACATTCGTTTATCACTGTTTTTTTATCAATACAGATATAAATTCAATGTCAGAAACTGAGTCAATTGCAACAAGTTCAGATGACAAACTGCTAGAAACTGCAATAAGGACTCCACCTCCAGTAGTTTTACTGCCACGATCACGTCAAAAGATATTGAATTTATTGCAAAGTATTTCAGAATTTAAAAAGTTGTCGCTAAGCCATGTTTCAGTAAATACCAAGATTTGTTGTTCCAAGTTAAAACTTTCCATATATAACGACGAAAGTTTTGTTCTCAGGCCACGAACGTTTTGGTATACGATAGATATACAATCAGATATACTATTTAGTTTTTTGGAGGATCAATTTTCTGTTGAGGAAGGATAGCAATGTTATCTGCTCTGTTTCTCGGTGTAAACTCGCGAACAAGTGTATTGTCTGGCCAGAAGTTCGGGTCCAACTTAATAGCAGAATATTAATTCCAACTTGTGTTTTTGTGTTATTAAATATCATTTCGTTAATTTTTTTTTTTAAAAAAATGTAGTATGGCAACACTGATTTTTCGCTTATTTTTCTAAGCTAATGGTATTTTATACCGCTGATATCTTTTTCGATAGACTAATTCCCCGACAAATAGTATGAGCTTTATCGCTAAACAAAATTCCCTTGTTCCCTTGGGAACAAAATGAAGCGAAGTCAGCAGTTAACAAAAGATTGGAATTTGATTATAATATTTTGTTATCCATGACGTAATAGTTCTATGATTTCTGTTCTGCTGTTGATTGTATGATGCATTTGGGGAGAGTGGTGAGTTATTTAACATCTCTCGAATGCTAGTGTTTTCGGGTACTTAAGTGACATCGCTGATATTCAACCAAGATGTTTTTAAGCTTCATAACGAGCGCCAATGTATTCTTTGATAGAGTTTAATTATAATCTCTTAATGCCATACACAATTTATAGCACTTAGCTTTTGTATTAAACGATATGCCTGGAAGCACCCCTTAACTGGAAACTCTTTTTAAATAAAATTATTCGCTCAACTAAAATTGTTTTAAATGATAAGCCTTTGAGTTTTGGTTTTTTTCTTTTTCAAAAAAGTCACATGATATAAAGAAGCAAAAGAAGAAGAAGAAGAAGAGCAATATTCAATAAAAATGAAATTGTTTGATTAAAAATATTTGTAGAACATGTAGAACGGAAATGCACTTATAATAAATGTTTCCACTTTGCATGTTCAAAAACCATATGACTTAAATTGTTTTTACAAGAGTTTTAGCATATTTTAACCCCTTAAAGGCAGCAAGGTTAATCCTTGTTAAAAGAAACTTAAACATTAGTTACATTTCAAAATTTATATAGCTTCTTATATCACTTGTCTTAATCCTTAATAAAATTTTGTATAATTTAAATATAATAAAATGTCAGTTAAGGGTTAAAAGCATTTCCTTTGAAAATGCTCTTTAATTTCAAATGAAAGTTTTTATAAAAATAGCACACTAAAAACAACAAAAATAAAAACAAAAATAAAAAATATAAAACAATTTTATGACTTTCTACTAAATATTTTCTAATAGAAAGAGCGACAACAAAATGCTCGTATTATTGATTTAACCCCAATAGAATAAAATGACAACTGCAATGCGTAACTGAATAAATGAATAACTAATGCAATATTCTACCAGAGAACAATTTCTATATAAATGTGCAATAGAAAATATTGTTGCAATGTTGTTTTTTAAAAATAAAACTATTTAATAAAGAGAAATATCGAATGCAACAAAAAACCAAGAATAAATTATAAAAAATTGTTTTTAAAAAAAATATTAAATTTAGAAAATTAAACAAAAAATTTTGCATTTCTTAAGGAAAATATACAAAAAGCAACAACAATTGGCAATATTAATCCTAAAAGTTTTAGGTAATCTAAAGGGTGTTTTTATAGAGGTATTTTTGCTTTAGTCTCCCGTATATAAGAATACCCAAATATTTAACCGATTCTTTTTGAGCGAATAATATTATTAAAAACTTAACAGCAGGACAGACAGCTACTTCTGCGTTATGAAAATGTCTTATGTGACGACTTTTCCATATTGACTTTGATTTTCCATTTGTTGAACCCTGTTTCCACTGAATTCAGTTGAGTCTGTAGCAAATCTGATGCAGAATTTGGGCAATTACAAATTGGTAAGTTTGCAGCATCATCTGCGTATGTGTCGATTAAAATATAGGGTCCGACAAATAACTTTTCTTTTTTGAATGCTATAAACAAAACTACATAGCTACGGCTGTGTGTGATGTGGCGTTGTCCTGTTGAAACCAAATGTTGTCAATATCCTCCTCTTCAATTTTTGTGAACAAAAATTCATTCAACATGCCCCGATAACGACCGCCATTGACTGTAACGAACATTCCTGAAAAATGGCCTAATTATGCCTCTGGACCAAAATCCGCACTAAACAGTGACTCGTTTTAGGTGCTTCGGCTTTTCATAGTATGCGTGCGGGTTTTCTGTGCTGCAATTGCGGATATTTTGCTTCTTTGCATACCCGCCCAGATCAATGAGCTTAGTTTTTTTTTTGCAAAATCGGCACTTTCCGTAAGTCGATCGCAGGCCCACGAAGGGTTGTTCAAGCGTATACACAACCATATTCGTTCAGCGGAATGACAAAACTAATTATCTGTCAAATCAAACATGAGAGCTAAGTGTTACCATTCACGTCCCTCCGGAGGCACATAAATATGATCTTTATAGAATTACACTATCTAGACACAGTGCAACTGGGGAAAAAGGGAGCCCAGTCCCCTGAAGACAGGCAGGGAGTCAACTGGAAACTCCACTTTATTTCCACGGCAATTAGTAAGCCGCAGAGTTTATTATTTGTCTCTTTAGACATTTAACTGTTCTCTGACTGATTATTGAGGTTGGCCCTTTATGGGAGTATCGTGGTGGTTGTGATTTCGCGGCCCCATAACAGTTATAATGGTTTTTATGGTGGCCAGGATCATCTCACTGATAATGATAAGCAAAGTGAATAATCCAGTCCAGTTTGCATGCTAGACATGTGTTCTGGACTGGAGTTGAAAAGTCTCCAACTCTTTAGCAAGGTGTGATGATTTGCAGCCCTGCTCTGGTATCATTAAAGTTGCAACTAGAAGGTTTCTGTGGCATAGAATTATAGCTTCGGCCTTCTAGGACGAGCATGACGTTCCAAATCATGCAGTGGTTAGATCGACCATCTAATTGAGGCTTCATGGCCAGGTGCGGATGGAAATCGAATCACACAGTTGTTACCATTCACCAAATAAGCACTAGTTGAAAAAAAAACGTTAGATGGCGGACCCTATATTATTATTAACTGGCATATCTGTGATGAAGATTGTATATAAAATTGGTCCAAGTACACTGCCTTTTGGGACCCCAGACAAGTTTAGTTGAGTTTAAAAGTAAATAACAGATAGATAATCATCTGGCATTATAATTTGAATATAACTTCAGGTAAATGGCCGTCACGGCTGGCTCGCACATAATCATTCTGAAGTTCTAACTTTCGATGACTTTTTCCAAAATATATATATATATTTTTTTTAAAGAGAAGTAGCACTTCAGGCAACAATGCCTATTTAGTTAAGTACCGTGTTACATTCTTTAGGAAAGGGATAGAAAAGAAATGAAACAGGTGGAGACAGTAGAATGATAGTCGGAAATTAACTGCCGCATAAGACAGCACAGCGAACAGTGACTATTCCTTCATCACTGAGCAGCCCCACCGACAGTCAATTTTTATTTTTGTAGTGAAAAAAACCAAGGTCTTCGTTGGGAATTGAACCCACAAGCCCCATACTGACAAGCTAGTACGCTACCTACTAGCCTACAGGGGCACCTTAAATATATGATCGCATATCGGCAATAATGCTGCAAATGTTGTCTTCCAAGTGGTGCACTATTTTAAGCTTATCGGCGTAGAAAAGTGACTTCAAATAACCCCACAATAAATCACATAATCTTGGAGGCCAATGCATTAAACTATGTGGTAACCAAACGTCATATTGTACCATATTGCGCCGTGTTGTTAAAACCGTAGCTCCTACGCATCATGGTTATTTAATTGATGAACGAAAAAGTCAACTTGCAGAAGTGCAAACTTCAGCTGAAGAATTTTAAGACTCTTTCCCTTTTAGTCTAACACAATACATGTTAAGACGAATAGACACCTCGAAAAACACTCCGCTAAGGGAGATGATCTGGAAATCACTTTTGGATTCATGCAGAATTCTAAATCCTCTATATCATACTGCAACATAGGCAACAAATAAAAACTCTGTGGTGCCTTATAATTAATATAGATACATTTCTTTTAATATAATCGTTCACTGCAGGCCGTGGTATACCAAGTAATCTAACAAATTTGCACCAAAAAAGCCAATTAGTTGTCAAAGCTTGCTATTTGTTATCTGAGCGCTAGTATTTTCGAGCAACCACCATTAGCCGCGATTTCAAAATACAATAATAAAGTGTTATGCTCTTTTTTCTTAGTGTTATCTTTATAAATTTGAGAGATAAGTGTTTGAATTTTATTGTCAAATAGTGTCCTTGTACAAATTTTCCATTTGGTATTTTTTTTTTCTTTGACAAATAAGGAATATTGCTCGTAAGCTGCATCAGGTAAAAGGGAGTCAACTTCTTTTAACGGTAATTTTCTTTATTATTATTTTTTTATGATTCATTTTCATTATTTCTTGGTTCAGCATGTCTCGTAAATGCCCACTAACTGACGAAAATATTACTTCTACTCTGGACGAGCTTGCAGATAGTGAAGATGGCTTAGATTTTGATGACAATAGTATTGCCTTTCCTGCTTTTACTGTTGGCTTGGAAACTTTTGAAGATAAGATCTCGGATATAGATTTTGAAATACCCTTCTGTAGCACTAAAAATGTGCTGCCACGCGAAAGCACAAGCTTTCAGTGTTAAGAACACAAAAAAGGATACTATGGAGAAGACACCTAAACTGAATTTACGTTAGAAGAACAAAAATCTTGAGCTGAATTTAGTACAGTCTTAGGCCCTAATCTTCTTCAGCTAGAAACTTCCGAGCAATTTTTCTTTTACCTCTTTCCAACTCAACTAATCAGAAAAATTATTGAGCAAACCAACTTGTATCAAGTGCAGAAAGACCCTGATAGCACATTTTGACTAAGTGAAGAGGATGTTGGATGTCTCTCATTCAACTACCTAGAGTTACTAACCGCTGGAGTCCAGTACTTGGAACATCTTTAATACCATGTACAGGAAACCATGTCTCTGAATATATTGTAAAAAATTAGCCAAACATTGCATTTGAATAGCAATAGCAAGGACCTTCCTAGCAGTACTGCTGAGTCTGTTCGGCTGTTTAAAATACGCCCGGTAATGGACTTCTTGAATGAGTCATTTAGCAAAATTCCAATGAAAGAGCACGTCTGTGTGGACGAGCAAATGTGCTTCACTAAGGCACGAAATTCTTTGAAGACTTTTCTGTTCTAGTATAAAAAATTTATCTTAGTATCAGACATTTACTTTAGTATAAGGAATTTATTTTATTATATAAAATATTAATTTTTTTAGTAATTAATTTTAATACTTATTTAATAAAAAATTTTTAAAAAACTTTATATTTTATTATGTTTTCGATATTTCGCCACACCGTTGGTTGGCATCATCAGGAAAAACAAAAATAATAATGTTTTGCCTGATGATGCCAACCAACGCACATAGAGGTATTTCAACGATCTGGGCGGCCAAAACCCCAAAAGTCAAAGTAGGAATAATATTGAAAAAATATAGTCACTGCGTTAAAAGACATTCCAAAGAACATGAGACAACAACCAAAATTTTTTTTCCGCGCATCACGCGCACGTACGAGCAGTCGAAAGTTGAGTGTTTCACAGAGTTCTCATAATAGAACTGGGTTCGCTTACAAAACAACTGGTTTTCATCGTAAATATTAGCAAAACAAGTTAATCGCACAAGGAAAAAATTATGGATCCTAGTACTTCAGATAATGGACTTATGAAAAATCATTTTACAACATATAATTAGTCATATCAATGCTGATTTTTTTATTGATTGAAAGTAAGGTTATTTTTGTAGTAAATTTTTGTTGAATTTCTTTTTCAAGATGCTTTTTGATATGTTATCAAGGTAGATCAAGCAATAATTTTTTTTGTTTAGCATTATTCAATCTTTCCTTTATTGAAGTAGTAAAAAAATTTTCCCGGATAGTCCCGGATAAGCACTTTTTTGACACCTTAAACATTTTGGATCTCAAAAGCTTTTTTTCTGTCAGTTGAGTTTTTGCAAATAATAAAACTAACTTTGAAAATAAAAAGAAATCGTTGTTGTCTATGTCGAGTTCGTGTGCATATTGTTTTCATTAAAGAAAAAAAGAAATTATTTATCGTTGTTTCGGAAGACAAGATGGTGAAGCGTAAAACTCTTTTCGACAAAATGAACAGTTCAGGTGTGCCTTCTATTGATGGTAAGATAAAATGTTTAAAGAATCAACTGTTCGCATATAAAGGCTATAATAAAGAACAATTAGCTAGCTTGAAGCGTAACTTTGCTCACTTTAAAAGCCAATTTAAATAAAGGTGGATAAAATCTCACAGCAAAGAGGAAACCTTTTTGAAGTACAATTTCTCATGGCTTCAAGGGACCATTGAAATTCCTGTGGAATCATTTGATCATCCATGCTGCAGGTGGTGAACTAGAAAAAAGCGGAAAAAGAGATGCATCTTTTATTCTCAAAGATATTTTAAGCTCTCCTAAACGAGCATCTAAATTTATAAACGCGTATAAGCGTAAAAAAACTACACATTCGCCCTTAACACCAATGAAAGCTGAAACTGGTTTAATAATTGACTTGCCAAAAGCAAATTTTGGTAATACAAATGATGGTAATACTAGCCGAAGATTTTTTGACAATCCATCTTTAGCAGCCGAAATAACGGGCATAAATTACGACTTAATATATAGACTAAAAATAATCCTTGAAGTGATTTCAAGTGGTTACAAAACAAACATTGAAAAGTTTGAAAATTATACCATAGAAACGGCTCGATTATATGTTGACCTGTACCCATGGCATCCAATGACTCCAACGTTGCTCAAAATTTTGGTTCATGGCGTAGTTGTAATTGGAAAATCTCTGTTACCTATAGGACAACTTTCGGAGGAGGCCGCAGAAATTCGTAATAAGCATTTCAGAAGTTATTGGCAAGACTTCGCAAGAAAATTTTCTAGACAAAACTGCAATTAAGATATATTTAATCGCCTTCTACTTAGTTCGGACCCTTTGTTAAGCTGTATGAGAGCAATAAAGAATAGAAATACTAACCCGTTCTTGCCGGAAGCAATATCAATGTTCATATCTGACGAGCCATATACAAATGATTATTCTTCAGAGAGCGATGCAATATTCAATTAAATGTTTACTTAATCTTTTATGTTGTTTTTGTTATTTTGTTTTCAATAAAACATGTTCATTATATATTCTCATCATTTGCATACCATTTCTTTTTTTTATTCATTACTTTTGACTACGTATTTATTCCAGCATTTTGGTTTTATTAAAAGTTCATTAACTCAGTCAATTTTTAACGGATGTTTTAAACCAAAGTTGCATTTTACAGTCTTAAATTATACGGTTCCTAAATAAAAAAATGTGTAAAAACATCTCCAAACTTGAAAAATACCCAATTTTTTTTGCAAAACTTAGTTTGCTGGAGGAATACACACAGATGTCTCAATATTACTTAAGTATCATTTTCATATCTTCGAAATGGCTAAGTTTCTTCTTTCTAAATCCACTGAGAAATTCTAAATCGGTTGATATTCAACAAAGTTACTAGCTTATATGTGCAAAAGGGCTGAAAACCCGGTTTTTTACCCGCAACTCAAGATTTTAGAGGGTTTCGCAAATTTCGACGACACAGTCTTGTTGTACTCGACAAGATATGTACATTTAAGCACAAAAATAATTTTGGCCGCCCAGATCGTTGAAATACCTCTGTGTGCAACGGTGTGGCGAAATATCGAAAAAATAATAAAAAATAAAGTTTTTTTTAAATTTTTTATTAAATAAGACCTAGTGCTTAAAATTAATTACTAAAAAATATTAAAAAAGGTCAAAAAATTATAACTATTATATATAAAATATTAATCATAATAAAATGCTGTATACCTTAGTATACTACTTTTGTGCTAGTATAAAACATTTATATTATCTTTGTGTAAAATATTTGTCTTAATATAAAATAGATATTTTATTTAGTATTAAAACTTTGTCATAATAAAATACATTTGTCCTAATATGAGCCATTTATCTTAGTATAAGACTTTTTTAGTTTAAAACATTTGTATCGGTATAAAATTTTAGTCACAGTATAATACTTTTGTCTTAGAATAAGACTTTTGTCTTATATAAGACTTGTCTATAATAAGACTTTTGTGCAAGTAAGTCATTTGTATTATTATAAACTATTTCTCCTTGTATAAAACATTTAGTGTTTTGTATAAAACATTTGACTTAGTAAATGAAACAAATATTAAAAAAAAAAATTATAAAAAACTCAACACTTTTTCATGTGAAGATTCTTTTAAAATTTTATCTAACTATACTTTCCACAACATTCACTTGTTTTTAGTAAAGCATATTTTAGGGAGGGATATTGCAAAAGTAATGCTTAATAAAAATAACATAAAATTACGTTGCAAGTTATTCGAATTAAAAATTCATATTTAAGAAATTAAAAAATCAATTACTGTTAATTATGTGACATAATTAAAAAAAATAAACTTGTTTTCTGCTTTTCATATGATTATTTGTGTTAATGTACTGGTTTTACATTTGCACGTCAAATAGTTATATTTTATTGCTTGCAGTAAATGTTAAAGTTTTATTTATATCTTAACTCACATACGACTGCATTCAACAGCAACACATTTGTGAAAACACATTTACAAAAAAAAAAAAAAATAAATAATAGCAGGTGTCTCATATTTACCCCAATTTGCTTGCATTCGGTTTATAGCTGCGAATGTTGTTGCGAAAAATGTACAGAGGGGAACAGAGAGTAATGTGAGTCAGTCAGTTGGCATATGACTTCTGGATAAGCAGTAGCAGCAACAGCTGCTGTTGCAGAATTGAAATCAATTTTTCAATATGGTCATGTACTTTTGGCGATGTTAATGCGATGTAGTTATGTGTAAATTTTGTGTTAAAATGCAAATCACATACGCATAGTATATAATTTGTAATTAATTATGCTATAAATGATGCAACGGTCATTTTTGAAAATATATACATACACATATACATACACACACACATGCATATACAGAAATTTATTATATACTGAGATAGTTCTAGGCACGCATACATATTTATTTTAAGGAACTACTTTTATATTTACACAAACACACTTCAATGTACACAATTAAAATACTTAAATACCTTTGAGCCCCCTGTGGCATAATTACACAGCAAAAATTGAAATACATTTTTGCCAATTTAACTTCGTTTAATGTCATGACTATTTATGCTGTTAAAATATTTTTTTAAAATTTTGTTTTGTGTCAATTTTGAGAGTAATAAAAGTTGAAACAGCCTTGTTCAGAATATCTAGCATATTAGGGAAAGGATAAGATAGTATAGTACAACATAGTATGGTATAATATACTAAAGTCGTATAGTGTAGTATCGTATAGTTCATATAGTATTGTGTAGTATCGTATAGTTCGTTGAGTATAGTATCGCATAGTAGGGTATATTATGGTATAATATCGCATAGTTCGTACAGCATCGTATAGCATAGTATAGTATCGTGTAGTATCGTATAGAATTGTATAGTATCGTATAGTTTGGTATAGTATTGTATAGTATCGTATAGTATCGCATAGTATCGCATAGTATCGTTTAGTATCGTATAGTATCGAATAGTATCGTATAGTATGCTATCGTATATTATCGTATAGTATCGTATGGTATCGTATAGTATAATATAGTATAGTATCGTATAGTTTTGAAGAGTATCGTATAGTTCGTACAGTATAGTATCGCATAGTATAGTATCGAATAGTATCGTATAGTATAGCATCGTATAGTATCGTATAGTATCGTATGGTATAGTATAGTATAGTATAGTATAGTATAGTATAGTATAGTATAGTATAGTATAGTATAGTATAGTATAGTATAGTATAGTATAGTATAGTATAGTATAGTATAGTATAGTATAGTATAGTATAGTATAGTATAGTATAGTATAGTATAGTATAGTATAGTATAGTATAGTATAGTATAGTATAGTATAGTATAGTATAGTATAGTATAGTATAGTATAGTATAGTATAGTATAGTATAGTATAGTATAGTATAGTATAGTATAGTATAGTATAGTATAGTATAGTATAGTATAGTATAGTATAGTATAGTATAGTATAGTATAGTATAGTATAGTATAGTATAGTATAGTATAGTATAGTATAGTATAGTATAGTATAGTATAGTATAGTATAGTATAGTATAGTATAGTATAGTATAGTATAGTATAGTATAGTATAGTATAGTATAGTATAGTATAGTATAGTATAGTATAGTATAGTATAGTATAGTATAGTATAGTATAGTAGTATAGTATAGTATAGTATAGTATAGTATAGTATAGTAAGTATAGTATAGTATAGTATAGTATAGTATAGTATAGTATAGTATAGTATAGTACAGTATAGTATAGTATAGTATAGTATAGTATAGTATAGTATAGTATAGTATAGTATAGTATAGTATAGTATAGTATAGTACAGTATAGTATAGTATAGTATAGTATAGTATAGTATAGTATAGTACAGTATAGTATAGTATAGTATAGTACAGTATAGTATAGTATAGTATAGTATAGTATAGTATAGTATAGTATAGTATAGTATAGTATAGTATAGTATAGTATAGTATAGTATAGTATAGTATAGTATAGTATAGTATAGTATAGTATAGTACAGTATAGTATAGTATAGTATAGTATAGTATAGTATAGTATAGTATAGTATAGTACAGTATATATAGTATAGTATAGTATAGTATAGTATAGTATAGTATAGTATAGTATAGTATAGTATAGTATAGTATAGTATAGTATAGTATAGTATAGTACAGTATAGTATAGTATAGTATAGTATAGTATAGTATAGTATAGTATAGTATAGTATAGTATAGTATAGTATAGTATAGTATAGTACAGTATAGTATAGTATAGTATAGTATAGTATAGTATAGTATAGTATAGTATAGTATAGTATAGTATAGTATAGTATAGTATAGTATAGTATAGTATAGTATAGTATAGTATAGTAAGTATAGTATAGTATAGTATAGTATAGTATAGTATAGTATAGTATAGTATAGTATAGTATAGTATAGTATAGTATAGTATAGTATAGTATAGTACAGTATAGTATAGTATAGTATAGTATAGTATAGTATAGTATAGTATAGTATAGTATAGTATAGTATAGTATAGTATAGTATAGTATAGTATAGTATAGTATAGTACAGTATAGTATAGTATAGTATAGTATAGTATAGTATAGTATAGTATAGTACAGTATAGTATAGTATAGTATAGTATAGTATAGTATAGTATAGTATAGTATAGTATAGTATAGTATAGTACAGTATAGTATAGTATAGTATAGTATAGTATAGTATAGTATAGTATAGTATAGTATAGTATAGTATAGTATAGTATAGTATAGTATAGTATAGTATAGTATAGTATAGTATAGTATAGTATAGTACAGTATAGTATAGTATAGTATAGTATAGTATAGTATAGTATAGTATAGTATAGTATAGTATAGTATAGTATAGTAAGTATAGTATAGTATAGTATAGTATAGTATAGTATAGTATAGTATAGTATAGTATAGTATAGTATAGTATAGTATAGTATAGTACAGTATAGTATAGTATAGTATAGTATAGTATAGTATAGTATAGTATAGTATAGTATAGTATAGTATAGTATAGTACAGTATAGTATAGTATAGTATAGTATAGTATAGTATAGTATAGTATAGTATAGTATAGTATAGTATAGTATAGTATAGTATAGTATAGTATAGTATAGTATAGTATAGTATAGTATAGTATAGTATAGTATAGTATAGTATAGTATAGTACAGTATAGTATAGTATAGTATAGTATAGTATAGTATAGTATAGTATAGTATAGTATAGTATAGTATAGTATAGTATAGTATAGTATAGTACAGTATAGTATAGTATAGTATAGTATAGTATAGTATAGTATAGTATAGTATAGTATAGTATAGTATAGTATAGTATAGTATAGTATAGTATAGTATAGTATAGTATAGTATAGTATAGTATAGTATAGTATAGTATAGTATAGTATAGTATAGTATAGTATAGTATAGTATAGTATAGTATAGTATAGTATAGTATAGTATAGTATAGTATAGTATAGTATAGTATAGTATAGTATAGTATAGTATAGTATAGTATAGTATAGTATAGTATAGTATAGTATAGTATAGTATAGTATAGTATAGTATAGTATAGTATAGTATAGTAGTATAGTATAGTATAGTATAGTATAGTATAGTAGTATAGTATAGTATAGTATAGTATAGTATAGTATAGTATAGTATAGTATAGTATAGTATAGTATAGTATAGTATAGTATAGTATAGTATAGTATATAGTATAGTATAGTATAGTATAGTATAGTATAGTATAGTAGTATAGTATAGTATAGTATATAAGTATAGTATAGTATAGTATATAGTATAGTATAGTATAGTATATAGTATAGTATAGTATATAGTATAGTATAGTATAGTATAGTATAGTATAGTATAGTATAGTATAGTATAGTATAGTATATAGTATAGTATAGTATAGTATAGTATAGTATAGTATAGTATAGTATAGTATAGTATAGTATAGTATAGTATAGTATAGTATAGTATAGTATAGTATAGTATAGTATAGTATAGTATAGTATAGTATAGTATAGTATAGTATAGTATAGTATAGTATAGTATAGTATAGTATAGTATAGTATAGTATAGTATAGTATAGTATAGTTAGTATAGTATAGTATAGTATAGTATAGTATAGTATAGTATAGTATAGTATAGTATAGTATAGTATAGTATAGTATAGTATATAGTATAGTATAGTATAGTATAGTATATAGTATAGTATATAGTATAGTATAGTATAGTATAGTATAGTATAGTATAGTATAGTATAGTATAGTATAGTATAGTATAGTATAGTATAGTATAGTATAGTATAGTATAGTATAGTATAGTATAGTATAGTATAGTATAGTATAGTATAGTATAGTAGTATAGTATAGTATAGTATAGTATAGTATAGTATAGTATAGTATAGTATAGTATAGTATAGTATAGTATAGTATAGTATAGTATAGTATAGTATAGTATAGTATAGTATAGTATAGTATAGTATAGTATAGTATAGTATAGTATAGTATAGTATAGTATATAGTATAGTATAGTATAGTATAGTATAGTATAGTATAGTATAGTATAGTATAGTATAGTATAGTATAGTATAGTATAGTATAGTATAGTATAGTATAGTATAGTATAGTATAGTATAGTATAGTATAGTATAGTATAGTATAGTATAGTATAGTATAGTATATAGTATAGTATAGTATAGTATAGTATAGTATAGTATAGTATAGTATAGTATAGTATAGTATAGTATAGTATAGTATAGTATAGTATAGTATAGTATAGTATAGTATAGTATAGTATAGTATAGTATAGTATAGTATAGTATAGTATAGTATAGTATAGTATAGTATAGTATAGTATAGTATAGTATAGTATAGTATAGTATAGTATAGTATAGTATAGTATAGTATAGTATAGTATAGTATAGTATAGTATAGTATAGTATAGTATAGTATAGTATAGTATAGTATAGTATAGTATATAGTATAGTATAGTATAGTATAGTATAGTATAGTATAGTATAGTATAGTATAGTATAGTATAGTATAGTATAGTATAGTATAGTATAGTATAGTATAGTATAGTATATAGTATAGTATAGTATAGTATAGTATAGTATAGTATAGTATAGTATAGTATAGTATAGTATAGTATAGTATATAGTATAGTATAGTATATAGTATAGTATAGTATAGTATAGTATATAGTATAGTATAGTATATAGTATAGTATAGTATAGTATAGTATAGTATAGTATAGTATAGTATAGTATAGTATAGTATAGTATAGTATAGTATAGTATAGTATAGTATAGTATAGTATAGTATAGTATAGTATAGTATAGTATAGTATAGTATAGTATAGTATATAGTATAGTATAGTATAGTATAGTATAGTATAGTATAGTATAGTATAGTATAGTATAGTATAGTATAGTATAGTATATAGTATAGTATAGTATAGTATAGTATAGTATAGTATAGTATAGTATAGTATAGTATAGTATAGTATAGTATAGTATAGTATAGTATAGTATAGTATAGTATAGTATAGTATAGTATAGTATAGTATAGTATAGTATAGTATAGTATAGTATAGTATAGTATAGTATAGTATAGTATAGTATAGTATAGTATAGTATAGTATAGTATAGTATAGTATAGTATAGTATAGTATAGTATAGTATAGTATAGTATAGTATAGTATAGTATAGTATAGTATAGTATAGTATAGTATAGTATAGTATAGTATAGTATAGTATAGTATAGTATAGTATAGTATAGTATAGTATAGTATAGTATAGTATAGTATAGTATAGTATAGTATAGTATATAGTATAGTATAGTATAGTATAGTATAGTATAGTATAGTATAGTAGTATAGTATAGTATAGTATAGTATAGTATAGTATAGTATAGTATAGTATAGTATAGTATAGTATAGTATAGTATAGTATAGTATATAGTATAGTATAGTATAGTATAGTATAGTATAGTATAGTATAGTAGTATAGTATAGTATAGTATAGTATAGTATAGTATAGTATAGTACTAGTATAGTAATAGTATAGAATAGTACAGAATAGACTGAATAGATCTAGCAACTCCCTCCATTCCAAGCCACTCGCACTCTACTCCTCGCTCCGCCAAGCATATTCCTGCACAAACAACCTAATTCCTTATTCAAGTCTACACAGTGTACAGTCTATAAATGCAAGAGAGGAAAACTTCAGCCTGGCTTAACCCAAACAACAGAACTTAAAAGAAGTGCAATGAAGGATTGAATTTTATTTTTATTTACTCCTAAATTTTATGCTGGCATTTTAATTAGCAGAATTTGCTCTATTGAGCAGTAGGTTTTCAAGAAAACCATAATTTACTAAGCAATTATGGCCTATTTTAATTTTCCCAAACAAATCATCATAAACTAGGTAAACAATTAAGCACTTCACAAACAGAATGATGGTTATTTAAGGATTAATTTATTCCAAATTATAGCCTGTGCTTAGTTGTATCCTCACCAGCTTTCTGTGGCTCTGACTGACTATATTTGTCTCTATAACCTCTTGTATGATTAACAAGCGTTGCAACGGCTTGATTTAAAACACTCGTTATCTATCGCCGTCAAACATATCTATAAATAATAAAAAACAACACAATATCATTTCTTTCTTTTAAAGCTCTGCTATCTAAAACCAACAAATTTTATCTAACGATCAAGTGGATGCAACTTTTGAATTGATTATATAACTTTAATTTAAGGCGAAACATTTTTATTTCTTTTTTTTGTTTTTTTTTTTTGTTTTTATAATTAAATTGGTCAGCACAAATCATTTTTTACTTTAAAAGTTAAACAAACAAGGAAAACAAAATAATTTATAATATTTCTTCCTTATAAAAACTCTTCTTGTTATTTATTTATTTTAATTTTATTTTTCTCAAATTTACAGATGAAGTCGTTGGCCTTAAACTTGTTAAAAATTTTACTTCTTTTACTATTTGGCGCGGTCTTGGCGACGGCCACTAGCAGCTCATCTTCAGCCAAGACATTAATTTCCGTTGCAAATAGACGAGTTGTACTGACAACAACACAAATACCACCATCATTACAAGCGCCACCACATTTGCAATTAAGACGTCATACTTTACCAGCCACAGCAGCAACAGCAGAGCCTGATATAAAAACAACAGCAAGTACAACAACAAAAACAACAAGAGCAACAGCAGCATTAGCAGCAACTAAATCAACAAAACAAATAGCAAACGCAAGAAATAGTAGACAACGTTTGGCAATTGAAAGGCACGCGGCAAAACAAATTACAAAAACAACAATAACATCAACACCAACACCAACATCATTATCAACAACCATAATTATGACTAACACGAAAAGAAAACCCATCATAACCGAAACATCCACATTACAGTCAACAAGATTAGTACGACACGCTGATGCCAAAATTTCTACAACAACATCGACACCAGTGTCTTTGAATGATCGTAGTGCTGCTGTTGGTGGTGTCGATACCGAAGTACGACAACAACGTAGTTTTCTTAGCAATGGGGCCCAACCTTATGAAGACAGAGAAACAAATCGTAAATATAAAACATTAGAACGACGACAATACACACGTACCCATAAACCCCCGGCATCATCCAATACAACAGCAAAACCACAATATTTAAGACAAAGAACACACACGACACAACAAACTTTTCAATATGATGGTACCCATAAACTTCGTCAATCGAAAAAATTATCATCGTTAGCGTTAGAAGGCAATAGTCTGACGACAAATACAAACACAACAGCAGAGTCTGTAACACCGCCTGTACATTCCAGCAATCATGGCAACAAAAAACTGACAACTCTGCACAATCAGCAGACACCAAAAACGTGAGTTAACATTTTTCTTTTGTTGATTTTTCTTCTTCTTATAATTCTTTTGCATACCCACTTTGGTTTTGTTGTTTTTTACAATTTTTACTTGGATTGAAAACTGTTTATTTTTTGTTGTTATTGTTTTGGTTAAACATTAGTAATTTATGTGCAGTCGTACACGCTGCAAGACAAGCTGTGAGTCATGGGGTTATAAGCTGAGTTTATGATTTTTTGAATTTTGTTTTCGTTCTTGACAACCATAAATTTGCCTGACATAGAAACTCTTTTTAAAAATATTTGCTAGATCTCTACTCGATAGCAACATGTTAATGATGTTTGTGATAATGTTATGTTGATCCATTATCAAGAAGAGATACTAAACAAATATTTTAAGGTACTTTGAAAGTACTTACTCTACGCGATGTTTTCTATGCGTGTTTTAAGGATTTTTCTGGGCACTAATGAAATGACTCTTTATAGTCTTAGTCCAATTTGTGACTCCACTTTAAACTCAATTGAAACAAGTTTTGGAATCAAAAAAGCCTTTTTAAGGTTAATATAATTGGAGTGCCTCCAAAAGTACATGTATTTCAATAGCACGCACGTTATCACCGCTTTAAATAACAGTATGGAAGAAGATCGAAATTTATCTATTCGTGAGCGGTGACAGGAATCGCAACCCTATACGTCCTTTGCGCAGAAAATTTTGCTCATTAGTCTTAACTTACACCCATAAAAGAAACAAAGTTATTCTTCTCCAGCTTAAACTCTAATCCGATATTTCATTGCAAACTTATTTTCAGCGAAGAAGATTATTTTAGTTTCACGGGATTTTAAATGAGCAAAGTTACCATATTTGAAGTGAAAGCAATTC